>JAQGAK010002497.1:0-19994 GCA_034696945.1 Lipothrix lubbocki
ATTATTATTTTATTATTATTATTTTATTATTATTATTTTATTATTATTATTTTATTATTATTATTTTATTATTACATTTTATTTTTATTATTTAAATTATTTAACGACGAAGTTGTTCGAAAGCTAGCACTACCAATGTTGTAAATAAATATTAATGATTTATTAATTAACCACGTAAGCCAAGTTTTAAAAAATGGATAACTACATTTTATTATTTTAATTATAGCCATCGAAGCCAAGTAATTCCAATAAGAAGGATAAAGATAAAGGCAAACCACCTGCAAAGAAAAAGAAAATAAATGGGAAAGGTGTTGTAAGTCAAGGTGGAACCGGCGATTCCCAAAACGATAAGAAAAAATTAAAACCCGAAGGCCCCAAGCCAAATGTTTTCCTTCACATAATAAATCTAGAAAATATTCAAGAAATTCTGAAGTTGCTTAGTGGGTAAAAGCTTGATTTTGTTTTATCATTAGTTTTTGGACAGTTTGACGCCCCATTATGAATTGTGTATATCAAATTAAATTGTTGCACTAGTGGTATAACTATATGTGATACTGAACGATATTTTAATTATGTCCTAGAATGTCAATTTACTTAATTTTTACAGTGAGAACGCAGATGTTGGCTTAAATCTAGAACACCTTCAAAAGCCATTCGAAAGATTTATTTTGGGTATAATAAAGCAAAAAATAGAGCGACTAAGAAAGAAAGAAAATTTAGGGGAACGTGAGAGAAAACCCGAAGAAGTTGTAATCACAATTGCTTATGTGGCAGGGTAAACGATTAATGCTTTACTTTGTAAAGGAATGTTCTACTGGAAATTTTTGCTCTTGCGAATTTTAAAGAAAATTTGTCATTCCTAGAGCGTTGTGGAAATCTTGCCGAAGTCGGACTGACAACGCATCTGATGAATCCACAACAGATGCAAACGCCACTGCAGACAATGATATTCAGGTCGTCAGTTGTCACTCATCGTCATTGAATACCCTGCGCTTTCAAATTTTACTTCAACTTGTAGAATTTCTTGTTGAACAAAATACTTTGCCATTTCAAGAAGTTCTACGACTATTTAGTAATGATACATGATTTGCTTTAATTACGCGATTCAAAAATTTCTAATAAGATAGGATTCATAAAGATTTGGAACTAAACATTTGTTTTAGACTTCGAGTATATGGACGACAAACCATTTGATGAAGTATTTCAAGATTTCTTCGATACATGGGCATCGTTCGTCACACAGACCACCGAACCAGGAAACAGTCCCAAAGGATTAGAGTACCTTTTTGCTATCCTGGAAGCATTCAGTAAATCTTTACCTACGGAAAATTCGGAATCTGCTAAGAAGGTAAATCTCATAAGCTATCAACCTTACACGTAGTTTCGGTTTTTTTATCTATTGTAATCTCAGCTGTAACGTTTTGACACAGTAATAACTTAACTTGTGTGTAGGTTACACTTAAATATAAGTGCGTAAATTCTACTCTAATTTTAAATAATAAATGTTGGGCTAGGCCGTGGATTGGTGTGTAAACTTTGCGAATACTCCAAAACCAGATTTGGCTCCTAGCATTGAGATCTGTGGCGAGATCATGAGGACAATACTTACAATCGGCTCCAAAGTGAATGGATATCCAGAAAAACAGCTTATAAAGTTTGCTAGACATGCTCATTGTGTTTTGGGAGATGTAGATGATGTAAGACAATTTTAAGTTGAACGCAATATTATATAAATCAACACAAAAGTCTTTATTGCTGGATGAACGCAATGATCGAAATACGTGTCAATTTAAAGTGTGTTAATAGTTAATAAGAATAATTTGTTCTCAACAGGAATCACATTTATTTGTTCCTGAAGGTGATAGACCCTGGCTTATAAATACAGATACTGCTCCCGTGGTTATTTGCTCAGTCGGTTTGTTCGTTGAGGAAAATTTGGCGTTTGTTATGGGGATCTTACAACGTCTAAAAGTTCAGAGTTTGTATTGCCGCTCAGGTATGCAATGATCCAGCTAAATATGGTCATGCCGGAAGTATGATGTTGTGCCGCAACTTACATAATAAATTTAACTGAATTTGTAATATAAAGTAAAATTTCAATGGCACCGGATTTCTTCCAAATTTACAGAGAAGTTAGAACAACTTCGTGACAAGATTTGCACTATGTTGACGTTTCTAATCAGCCTATCGACTGATCTAATTCGGAGCAGCTTTCCTCCTGGACCATGTGTTGATATCTTGCAAAGAGTTATGGATCAAGTCTTCGTTACCGTTACGCTTCTCACTGAACATTTGATTGAGTTACACTCCAAGAATAAAATGGAGTTCACAGCAAGGAAGTAAGTTTGTTATATTATTTAAACCTGACAACTACTCTATAGGAAAATTCCGTTAGACGTCTATTCTCGTTGCTCTTACGCTATGTAAAATTGTTTCTTAAGTGTGGAGTTTAATTTGATATTTCAATATTGATGTTTCAATGTTCAATATTTTAATACTTTCCTTCTGATATTGTGTTTTTTGAATCAGGTAGAACTTGATACAAGAGTTAATAAACTTGATTTTTTTTTGTTCTTCCAGGTTTGCTAATCTTGTCAAGCTAATTGGTTCGGATTTTAAGCTTAGAGTTGAAGCTCTTATCAATCATATTGAGGTAGATCATAATTTATGTAACGTTTTTTTTGTTTTGTGGGATCTGAAGAATGAAGTGAAGAATACTATTAGGAATTTTTAAGTTCAGCCTTCTTTAATTGAGTATGAGTATCGAATGAACAGCTTAGACTGAACATGGGCTCAATTGTGCGATCTTTCAAAACTTGAAAATGACGCTTGTGCCAATTAAAATTGCAGGCATATTTTTAAATTCACAATGAGCCGATCTCGAAATGCGTTCTCAGTTCTTGAAGTGGAGTAATAATTGGCATAAGATACGAGTAGAATGTGTGTACATAGCGTCATCTGATAAATCGAGGACGAATAGAAATTCGGCAGACAGTCGATGAATATATACTTATATTGATTTAATCAAAAGGCGATTCAGCGAGGTAAAGCGGAGGAACTTATCAAAGCGAAGAAGGGAGGACGAGTTCCGGTGGCCATGAGGCAAAAGTTTATGAAAGATGCCAAAACAATACCTGCGTTGATCTACCATGTCGAAAAATATGAACAGCAACTGTATGCTCTCGGTCAGAAAGCCAAAGTGAGTCAATCTTTAATAGATTTTATAAATCCATTTATAATAAGCTATTCGCATTTTTTTTTCGTTGTAACTGTAGCCATTCAAGCTTCTTTTTGGATTGTACGGCGTGCTTACAGCACAAAAGTATGAATTTCAAAAAGCTCTCGGCAGGTGCATAAATTTCTCGGTATTTCGTTTCCTTTCGTAGTCCGTGATATTCGACAGTCTCAGTTTCTGCACTTCTCGCGCTTTCTTCTTAGGTGTATCTTTATGTATCTGCTTTTATACAAGGAGAAAGAAAGATTGCTTTTTAGATGGTGTGGGGCAATAATCCCCTAGACTCTGAAATAGAATATTTGGGATAAAACGTGATAAGGGATTATTGAAATAGGGAGATGCATCTGACACGCTGGTGTTTAGGCGCTGGATGGTAAGGTGTAAGAGAATTTGTACATGTATGTACATATATGTGCATGTAATAACAGGCAATGCTTATCCCGCATACATTCTTTGCATATAAACGTTTAGTGAGATGCGTCTGTTTGCATTTAAATACGAGTGTTTTTCCTTTAAAGAGAAAATAGATTGATTTATGCCGTAGGTCAATTTGTTAGCTGGGACAAAATTGAGTACCGCTCGAGACTTTCGTATAGAATTGAGGGAACTAGAAGAAGCCCTTGCGGACACGAAAGAGAAAAAGAAAAAGAACAAGTCAGCTCGTGATGTAACGCCAGATTCAACATCTAACGACGGGACCAATTTCAGCGATCTGCAACAGGTTAACAGTTTTCTTTGACTAAACGTTTGCATATATTTATTTATAGTATATATGTATATCTATTTGTATGTATACCTATGTACTGTAGTATGTATATCTATGTGTTTGTACTGGCAAGCAAGGATTAAAACCTTCAACCTACGCTTTCTGTAGAATAACATAGCAGGCTGCTGTTTTTGAGGCGAAAGTAGTAGGTTGTTAACGGTCACGAATTTTTCAATTAAATTTTCAAATGTCTGTGAAGTCAACCATTTACCTTTTAATTTTTCTTTCCAGAGTGGTCTCAGTCAAATCGGTGATACTACGAACGCCCACCCTAGTTCGAACTCGCGGGTAATGCTTAAGCGGAAACGAAATTGAAGCTGTATCTGCGTCATTCATTATTACATATTTGTTTTCTTTATACTTACATAATTTTTGATGCACATATGTACATCCTCGAAAACCTTTGACGTGGACCGAATTGTTTGTAATTTTAAAGCATAATACTATTTTCAACTATATCTCGGTGAGTATGAGCAGTTTTTGCTCTTGTGTCATAATGCCCCGTCATATCTTACCAGTAAGTGCTAAAAATGTATGTACATACCTAGATCAGTAGTCCAGGATCTTTTTGTAATAAATGGATTTTAATTAAATGCTACGGAAAATAGTTATTTCAGAGTTAAGGACTGGTTGGTGGTCATATTAGTCGTCTCCGTTGCTCATTTTAGCTTTGAAAATGTTTGAGTATGTCATTTTAGATGCAATTTACTTATTTATACGTAGGTATAAGATTTTATTTACATTCATATGGTAAAACAAAACTCCAACAAACGCTTGCTCAGCAGTTATGTGGGTAAGTACAGATGTTTCAGTGATTGATTACTCTTTACGCTGGGTAGTCAGAAAGTCTTTCTGTGGAAAATGTTTTGGGTTTATGCTGTAAGCTCGTTTCCTGAATGTTCTCCATTGTGACGTCGAGGAGACAATTAGAAAGTCTTGGTCTTTATGCTAGTAGGTATATAAGGCAGGATAATTGAGGAAAATGTGCCGTCAAAGAATTTCGGAATTATTACGAAGAGTCTTGGGCTTGTACTGGAATATTCGGGCTTTCATCGACATGTTCATAAGAATATTTCCTCCTCCTCATTCGTGGCTCGGTTAAAGTTGAGGACTCACTTCATGAGCGCACTACTTTGAAATGAATTTCCTCCCATTAGTTTTCAGGGCATGGAGTGGTGGAAGAATGTGGAAATGAAATAGCGTAATACACAATCCGTGACTATATTCATCGAGAATTTCAAGAATTCGGGAAATGTCTTTTCGAGAATTATCATGTAATGAAGATGTGGGAATATACTGGTAGAAGTTTTATTGTCCACACCGGAACTCCGAACTTTGGGCCGCTGGGAATCAAAGGTGGTATGAATGCTTGAAAACTTTTATTTTTTTCTTCAGCACTCCCCCATAGTGCGGTACGTACAAGACTACTATGCCAACTATATAGTTCCCTGTTGAATGCGTTTGTTCATTCAGTCATTTGAAATATGTTTGGCATTTAATTTCTTTGGTAATGGTTCTCACTCTATTCCATCGACCTAAGTCGGTTCAGTTTTCCTCCATTTTCGGAAAGTGTATTTGCATCCTGATAGCCAGGAGCAAAAGTTAAGATGATTCAAGAACGGAATAATAGTATTACTCATGCCAACGAAAACCATTATTCCTCCATCAATGTATGTACGCTATCCGTAGCTATTTCTTTGCGTAGGTAGGTAGTAGGGCTCCTCACAATTTCAATTATTACTTGCAACTATCGATTTCAATGCAACTTCAAGTGGCGATTCTAGCGGCTATGTTCAACGTCAAGTTTCTACGTCCATTTAATGTTGTTATCATATTTGAAATAAATATTAAACCTATTAAATTAGTAACCCGTGTGGAAATTATATATTTTATGAAAATTTCATAATAATAAGACATTTTGAAGTCAACTATAATTTCGAGTCAATTCCAACTTACAATCATGTATTTCAAATGACAATTCCAATACACTGTATGGAAGTTAAAGCATCATTGTTTTTTAGTATAGTTGAATTCAATAAATTGTAAGCAATTTCAAGTGGATGGGAATTTGTTAAAGGAGAATTCAGTTTCAGTTCACATGCCAAATAACGTAAGTACATATGTAGGTGTGTTGTGAGGAGCCCTGGTAGGTAGTCTACCTTTCCGGTTATGTCTTTCTCCATATTAAGACCTCAGTATCTTAGGGCTAGCACAATGAACATATTATTGCATCCGGTGCGATTCTGTGGAGGCTGGCGCAAGGCATTAAGTTGAAGCAAAATAAAACTCACAATCAGGGCATTCGGTTGGGTGAAAGCTGCTGGTGAAATACTTCAAGAAAATTGCATTTTTTCCTTCATTCGGCCAACGGTATTAGAAGACGTGTGTCATAACATTATCAGTCATTTTATATATTTCTCACTGCTCTCTCCCACTCTCTCTCTCTCTCTCTCTCTCTCTCTGGCATTATTCCGTCTGTTTAGAATTGCTAGGGTTTGCATCCAGACTCCAGAATGAGACAACCATCTGCATTTGAATTCGCTTATCGAACGTCTCACGTCTCACCACATTCTTTTGTTCACTTGAAGGACCTGTACTTAGCTTCTGACTCGCTTATCATTTCTTCCTATATGAAGCTGATGTCTTCGTTTTCTTTTGCACACTTATGTATGTACTGTCAGAATATTCCGTGTTTACGTTCACATTGATGTTTTCATGCTTGAGTTTTACTCCAACCTATCTTTATTAGTGTTCGCAGTACGTAAGGGTGCAGTGAATGCTGATGTAGTCGATTTTCAAGGTTTTGCATGATTCTGTGATATCCTTTTTGGCATGACATCTTAACCTCCATGTTCAATTTGAAATTCTGAGTTGAGTTGCCAAATCAGATAGGGTTATGCGATCTCGAGGAACAAGTGTTGACCAAATTTATAATTAATGTGATTAGTTTATTTGTAAAAAACGACTACTGCGTTCAGTATATATCAATACTAATGCAGTTGCATCACTTATCGCCAATGCTGTGGGTCGGGTTATGGTTTAAAAATGTAAGGTTTTTATTAGAATTGTTCTATATATGAAATAATTTAACTGCGCTTGCAAAATTGGCTCTCTCAAATAAGATGTCTCTTCAGGACTCTAGTTTAGTGTATAAATGCCTGAATAGGTTGGGACTATTTCTGGGTGGAAAATGATGATTGCAGACAAAGCACCTGATTGATGGGAGAAGATTGGGTTTTGTAAGGGAAAATTGGATTGGCGAGAGCGTAAAGGAAGTTGATGAAGGAGTTATTTATGACGCTTTGAATTGACAAATGTAATTGAGAGGATAAGCGCGTGTAATTGCTTTAATGTGTATATGAAAGGGCCCCAGAGAAATTTTGACAAGAAGAGTCCTGTCAAGAGAGAAGCATTACCTCCACAAACAGACACCCAAAAAGTGAAGTTAAATTGAAATTTGTTGATTGCCAGGATAACCTAATAGATGAGAGAGAGAGGAGCTTGGAGGACCATCCATCTTTACAATTGAAGAGGGGAAATCTATTTCGCCCAACTCGATTCAACAGACTACCGGCTAAAGATATACTCTCTGCTTACTGGTCGGAATTGCTCACGTACTCTTTTCGATTGTTGTAAAAAGATAAGTGAAAATAGAAAAGTGAGAGAACAGACAGAGGAAAAGTGTCGAAAGTGCACTGAAAGGAACGACTGAAATCTTACGTTATGCAAAAAGTTGGGTAGGGGCAACGGAGAAATCTTTTGAATTTGATAGAGTGAGTGAAGGGGAAATATTCAATTAAATAGCATCAAAGTGAGCTTCTTGCCTCAGCGAAAAACTTGAGGTGTGTTTCCGACAGCGACCTATATTAGTGACTTGAGCTCAACAACAGGTCTTTTTCCACACTTCCACGCTCAATCCTGCCGTCTTTCTCTTTTTACACCAGCATGTTCCGACTCTCTCCATCTTTTTCTTTCTCTGCCGAATCTTTCTTCATTTGGTGGATGACTTGGTAAAAAAATTCTACTCTATTCTCAATCGAAGTAATTCATATAAAATAAGCTATGTAGCTGAAATTAAATCAAGCTTTTATCGTCTTACCGTTGACTAAACACAACTCTTAAATGCTTTCTGAGGGTTCAAAGCAACATTTCCAACTAATTTAGTCATTGAGTTTGGTTTCCAACAAGCAAATTAGCCTAATGCGATGGAAATCTAAGCCGCTACAGGAAGTCTTGTCATAACACAATTCTTGCTATATGCATATACCTTATATGGGTATCAGTCTATTACAACCCGTTATTTTAAATAGAACCATTGAATTAATTTAATATCAACTGCACAAGCTTTGCGGGGGATCTTGCGAAAAAATGTTGGCTTGCTTTGCCAAAACACACCAAAGGAAAGGAATAAAATCCTTCTACTTCAATAATTTCTACATACTGTGTGAAAACTACGTACAGAAATCGTAAACGTAATAACAATAATTATTACTACTGCTAGTATTTCCAACACTTTCCACAAAACTTTCCTCAAAGTTTTATGTTACTTTTTCAGAAGCTGGTAAATAATGTGTGAAAGTGATTACAATTCCCTTATAATAAAATTTTACGGGACGCCCTAAAACATATGTGAGAGCTTCTACTTATTACAAACTTGTCTTTAGTTGTTTAGAGAGAACCCTGTACCAATATTTTCTTTGAGATCATATAGCTCAAAGGAAGCTCAAACGTAGGTTATGTGACAAAGGTTGTACAGTAGCAAAACTTACAAAACATGAAACTCATAAAACATTTTCTCATTTTACTTGTAATATAGAAACGATTTTTCAAAGTAAACAGGTGCCATTCTAACTATTTAGCAAGTTGATATTCACAACTTCTATGAAACGAATTCAATTTATTTTTTAGACTTAAACTGAAGAAGTGTGAATGGCATCAACACAATTATAAGAGGAGATCTATTCATGTTTTACCTATTTGCATAATATGCTAGAGAGAGCCTGATAAGTGTTTAAGCAGACATTTTCCGGGTGCACATACTTGTTTCAAATCAAATTTTGAGCACCTGATATATAAGAAAGCAAGCCAAATTCATATACAGGTATTATATCATATTGATGCCTAAAACTTGTGATTATATATAATGACCATTCAAGGTAAACGAATTCACAATAATTTATTATAAATTCGTAACTGCTTGCTCTGGGGAACCAAGGTATCAGAATTCGATAGTGAATAAAATGGAAAATTCATTAATGCCATAGCTGATTTTTAAAATTTTGTATCTAGTTTACGTCAGTATTACTATAATATATGCTTCGTGAATTTTATAAAGTAAGGATGAGTTTGTGTATAATATGAAGAGGAGTCCCTTGTATAGTATGCAGCGTTGGTTAGGAGTATGTCATAGTTTTACACTGTTTAGCTCAGCAAAGGTGCAACTATGCTTGGCGATGTACATACAAGAACTAAGCAGAACCTAACATGATGATTTCGAAATTTGGTAGTAAAATAGCACGATTGAGCATTCCTAACTTTTGGTAGGGATTTCCAGAATATAAGTGAATAGGATGGAGGGAGGACTGCTACAGATCTATGGAAATCAAACCATTGTAGTGCATGAGTGTCCTTAGACTAAACGTGAATGCCACCACCATAAGTGTAGATCTACCATAGGGAAAATAGACGTGAAGGTAATCGTAATGGAAGCAAGAAGAGGAACAGAGGCAGGGCACGAGAGATACGTGAAAAAGACTTGTTTATGCTCTATAGGTAGCTCCACACTAGTAATAGATAACATGGACAGATACGAATGCATTGAAAATACCAGAGGCACTTAGCTAAATGGCAAAGAGTCAATAATGTTCCAGTGGGCTTGAGAGGGTGGGAGAGGAAAGATATACTAAAAAGCAAAGGAGCTCACCTACTTGTCAACTACTTGTATACAGTTGCGGTGCACAAACACATTGTGCGAAACAAGGCGACATATATAGAGAACACATGTGTAATATAGGTAGTACGTGTATAGTAAAGCACAGATTATAGAAAAAATAAAGCTCTGTCTGCTTCATTTCCTTCCTACTTTCACTGTATATTATCAAGACTAAAGATGAAGCCTCGTAGGGCATCAGAGAGATTCGAACAATAGCGTTTAAAAGTGAAAGAGAGGAAAGTCAGATGACTGAAAGTTGTAATAAGGGTACATAAGTATATAGTAAAAATGTACTATTAAAGTCCTGGATTTAGTTCCTGGGTACCACCGAATATTTACAATATTGCAGTTAATAAGGTTCTCGTGTATCGACTAGATATTTTAGTAATAAATATGCGTTGCCCTTATAAGAAGGGATTCTCGATAGACTTCCAGTATTACTCTTGTGGCTATAACGTATAAATATATACCTCTTGCAAGGACGCACATGGAACGAGAAATGTACAATAAGGCCATACAGATTGACTTGAACAATTTTTCAAATCATGGCAGCCTATATTACCAAGTCAGATATCGGCGGGGAAAGCAGCTCCATCATTATATTAAAGTTATAAAAATAGATACTGGTGTAGTAATTTTGCAGCCCCATAGCCCTGAAATTCTAAACAGAATTTCTTTATCAACGTTGAAATCACCCCACAACAAGTTTTCACACATGCATTCCTGCACATATGTAACTGGGCATCGCTATATAGACTTCGAATACAGACTATTCTTCGGAAAGAATGGGATTCGCAGAGCGTCGACTTTATGCGTCACTAGTCACTACGTCTTCTCTCAAATTCTGGGATTCAAGAATTGAACGTTAGAACAGAAATTAGGAAATATAGGTATTGCAATGAATAGAGACAAAGACATGGGTGAAAAGATACATCATGGATTATAGTAAGATGTCATATTCTTCCTCTGCCTCAAACATGCGTGTGGGGTGAAGAATGGATTGTGATGCAGCAAATGGTTTTGTGCTATATCAGAGTTTTAGTAGTTGTACAATGTGTTGTCTCGGAAAATGTTATACAAGAATATATAAGTTGAAGGAAGCAATGGCGTAGTAAGATTATTACATGAACAAGTGTAGTAATTATGTAATATGCTCTCCCGACGAACACAGGCATACAGAAAAAGTCTCCAGGTTGAAAGAATTGGAAAAGTCTTTGACAGTGTGTATCACCTGGAGACACAGTCTTGAACAGCGTAGACATCGCAAATATATTCATGTAAGTAAGTACGCATACGACTAACCCTTATTAAAACAGTATATCTAAGTGTATTATACTATAGTCTGTATAAGGGAAATTCATATGTACACTGTGAAACTGTACCGTCTGCAGTCTACAGTTACCCATCCACTCATATCCCAACTATACGCTCTAGACTCCTGACAATCTTCAAATCTCCTCTGGGAGATGTTACAATTCGTAATAGATTATGTAGTTATAAAGGAACATTAGAGTCTCGCTTAATGTTTACAGCTGAATAGGTTCACTCTACATTAGGTACGGGTCATGTAGATAGAGATTTCCTATCTATTTAAGCTTATACCTGGAGAATATGAATATGACCTCCAGATAGATACTTATACACATATGTCACACTGAGGTTGCATATCATGCTTGTAGGCTAAGATCCAGAAAGGAATAAGTGGAGAAATGCTGAGGGGGGAAGAAATAGGCATAAAATTGTAAAGGTTGGATCCGACAATGAGATGAAACTGCTATTGTTCAGTCATACCAGGTTAACGCTACCAGGGGTTGGTTGGTGCCTTTGTAGCGTTCACTTGCATCTGTAAGTATTTACCAAGATTACTCTTTTGTGTCTTAGCCGACGCTACACTATATATACATGTTTACACATAAAGTTGTGCAAAAGGATGGAAAAATAGGGATGTGCTCAACTTTTATATTATACACTTATAGTACACTAGTAGCTGTTGACCGAATCGGGCCCATTTCTATTTTATTGACTTTCCACCTAGATTGCTGCCTTGATTGCTCCTTCTGCAACTCTCATTGACTCACTCTCTCTCTCACTCACTCTTAAGTCCTACGTTTCATCACCTTTTGCTCATTGAGAATGTGCAGCCCTTTTCTTTTTTTTTGCGACTATTTCATTTTTCGGTCATACATGAGAGTTTCCTAATACACATACAGATACTAATAATGTGCTATTCACAGGGAAAGTAAATCTATAATCATCGCAGTGAGTAACATCTGCGTACATGGTACAAGCATCTTTATAATGGACCTAAAGTTCCCCTACTGCAACTTATTCGTATAACAAACTCCACACCTGTATAATATAGTGTAATAGCTTCTTTGGCTTTAAGAGCACTTATAGCTATGGAGAGTAATACAGTGGGAAAATTTTATAGCCGTAGACAACCATCAAGATCCTCCTGAATACGAATGCATCATGATGAAGGCATTACACTTATTTTAAGTATCCACACTCTTCCTCCTCCTCAGCTGTGTGCAGTATCTTCGGGAAAATCTGCATGCTTCACACGTAGCTCGCAATGAAGGGTTTCTCCATCATCAAGTTCTTTTATACTCCGGATGGATGATAATATAGCATTAGCCTTTAAGCGCATTAAGGAATTAAAAAATCAATTTTCTCAAGATTCATCACATACTTGTTCATACAAAGGGGGATATCATCAGATATTTTAAAAGCACTGTTCTTGTTCTCAAATAGCTATCGGTTTCCAGTTCAGCATACTAATTGCTACCTTTGAATCCGTTATCCAATTACAATTCTTATGGTAGCTCAAATATTCAAGAAACTGTTGTTTACTTTTACCTACACAATATTGACATTTATGAATAAATACAGACACATACGCATATACGAATAAAAGGCCATATCTATTATTCCATTTGTGTATGTAGGTATGTACTTTAAAGCATTTCCCATGTAAATCAGATGCTCAAAGGATATAAAAGCATTAAATTCAAAGAAAAGCATGAATAATAAACCCAATCAAGAATGAAGAGGTAGATCGCATGAATTTAGAACTTTTCAAGGGTTTCTATCAACTTAAAAGACTTATGTGTATCATCTACAAATAGTAACTGTTGAAAAGTAAATTTTTATCCAATTTTCAGACAAATTTGTCTTATGCCTATAATCTCTAGTGTGTTACTTTCGGTTGAGCTCCTTGAAAAGTTGGAAATTGAGTTTCATTTTGATTCCGCGTCACAAGTCAAGTTTGACCTTGCAAAATTCAAATTGGTTGGGATAGCTCAATGTGAATTTATGTTTCGAGCTGCATGAAATATTCGTGAGTTGGTTGCACATTACAGCTGTACCCATCGTAGTTCGAAACTGAACTTTTTTTGCTACAGTATAATACTAGACAACATAAATCATACCGATTAAATCAGTTATTTTAGTATATAAATTTTTTATTGTGTATATTTTAGAGGGATTAACTTTGATAAATGTACTAGTGGTTCTCTCGAAGGAAGTTTTCAATTAAAAATGGGCACAAAGCTAATAAAACTGAAACAAAAGGTGTCGACAAAACCAAATAATTTTTTTTACCTCAGCAGGTAAGTGCAATTTGGCTAAATCTATCATGTGTAATGATAATTGTTGTTATTGTGCTGATGTGTAATGATGTAATGAATAAATGATTATAATAATTGATTGTAAAGAGAATGTGAATTGCACCGTGGTGAAAAGGAGCAATGAATTTTTCTCAGATTGAGATCTATAACACCGGGAAGATACTAACCATTAGGGTAAAGTCGTATCGTTGTGAACATGGAATATATAATAAGGGTGAACATAGAGCCTATAGAAGACATGCTACAGATAAGGTTGATGGGAGAAGATCCAACGGAGAGAGACAGAGAACAACGGAGAGATATATTGAACTAAATGTGCTGGTCTGCCTGTTTTTTCGTTCAGTCGAGCTTCAGCCCCCAGCGGCTGCACATCTTTCAGCATCTTAAAAGCTTTTCTCTTATTTCACCCAGTCTAACTTTCTCTATCATCCTCTCTCTAGAGTCAACTTTTACCACAATCTTCAGGCAGCCGTGTTTTGTTTGCATATCCACGATTTTCATGTAACTCTTACCCTTCAGTCAGGTATTTTTTGACTTTTCACCTCCTCCATTGAACATTCTAAGTTGGTAAATATATTCATAGGAGAATAAAAGTGTAAAATTATAATCTTGGAAATCCATCAGATTGATTCTATTGCAATATTAAGAATCAGAATAATATTTATTAGGTCTATTCAAGTGGTCTCAACATTACAATCAGATGTCTGTGCATTTTCCCCATAGACCTCGCATTCTAGTAATAATTTTTACTATTTTTTTAGCAATGTTGGTATCATTGTATTCTTAATTTGAAAATCCTTATTGATGTGTCTAAGTATGTGTAATATTTGATATTTACTACCAGCTATTGCTGAAATTTTTTCTCAATTTATTGGATTAACATTAAAAGAGATTAATATTTCTTAATTATTTTAGTTTATAATCGTCGTTAGAAACATTTTCTCATACCAACATTGTTGTTGCTTAATCATTTGTTTTGACGTTTAGAAGGTTTTTGCGGCTCCAGTCTAACAATCTTGAGTAACTAATTCTACATTTTTTTAATTTCCAGGGGAAGAATAATAACTTGAGAAGTTTGATTAATGAGAAAAAATCGGAACAAATCCCAATTACAAGTGCTTACTTCTTGAAGATGACATTGGAATCAAATTACTGAAGCAACACGGGATTCAATTTTAATGGCAAACAAGATGATGTGATAAAGAACATTCTTTGCAGGTAAGATTCGAAGTTATCGATTTCATTCGAGTGTTTAAAGTAACTCCTTGAGCTTATTCTTTCGTTACGTGTACTGGCTGTGATGGCACGATGCAATCATTAAAGTACGTATGTTTATACATGTATATCCATGTATGGGAACTACGAATTTTAGCACACAGTACATGTGTTTCATCTACAGTCTTGATTTTGTTTGTCCTTAGGTAAAAGTTGTTAGCTTCACTACTCTTTACAAGCTTACTTTCATTATTATAGTCCGCCTAAAACTTTATATACCATAGAGACTCTCAAAGGATTTGTTCAGCAGAGGTTTTCATAGATACTACAATAGATCCTACAATATCCCCATCTTCATTCCTTTCACTTTCCAACACAAAAGTGTACTTGAACAACTTTTGTGTCCTTCCTTTCCAGCCCTTCATGACTGAAGTACCTGTAGCGTTTATTAATTTTTTATTATATTGGACATAACTGGAAACTAACTTCTGTGGCCAGGTAGAGAGTAGTATTGCTTAAATGACTGGACATTATAATGTTTGTTATAACGAGCGTAGAAGGTAATGCTAAGTTAACAAATACTAATAGGGTGACAAACTGGAAGCATCGTTGGCATACAAAGAGGTGAAGTTGGCATATTTTTTCAATTTTGGAGTCATGGAAGCCACTTCGGTAATACGTGACTGTCTACCTACGAATAGTTTGTTGTGTGGTAAAAAGTATTTGTCATTTTACATTACTGGTATTGTTTTTTGTAGTTTGTGAACTGAATTTATGTACTTCATGCGTATGCTTCATGCAACAGACAAACATGCATTATCCTCCATGTAAAAATAAATGTTGTCATTCTCAAACGTAAATTATCCCCAGATATAATTCCTTGTAGCTAAATAAGACACTTTATCTTCTGGCTTTGTAGTATAGTAATTGATAAAACGTAATTATATTGAGCTTCTCTAAAGAACGATATAGAATCAAAAATTTTAAAACCACCAGCCTTTACTGTGGAGTGTGAGAAAGTATCTGTATTTCAAGGTTTTTACACTTGCGAATACCTTGCTTTTGTGAAAGTGTACAATACGTCTGGTTTCCATTTACGGGTTAATGCAGTAATTACTCACCAAGTAAGCAAACACATCAGGGTAGCAGCTTAGTTGTACTAGAGATGAAGAAATGGTCACAGAGTCTCAAACAAAGCTCAGCGCTTTATTCTCTCATCCCGGCCTGAAGAAAGACTTAAGAGGGATAACGCAGTAAAGAGAAAGAGAGCTTATGCAATACATCCACATTGTAATGTTTGTGTTCTAGCTTAAATAATTATGATAGTTGAGACGCCAAGGAAAAGAAGGACGAAGAGATGGGATAATGGAGGGCTTAGGCGTAAATCTTGATTGTTAATGGAACATTGTACAGAAAAAGGCTTGTTACAGGATGAATAGATTAATCTATTTGATTATCTGCATCTTTCCACATAAGCATGTAAGCATTAGAGAAAGTTAAGAAAAGTTGGAAGATGTCCAGCCAGAGCAGTTTTCGTGCCTTTTATACCCCAAAACAGATATAATAGCTGAGCAAAGGCCTCGAGCAGGCGAGCAAACACAAATTGAAGATCTCTGTTATAAATTACAAGCTTTTCTCATGTGGCTTTCATCACCATCATCATCATGGTCCTTTCGTCGTCATAATACTAGAAACATCTACATTTCATAGCATTTCCAGCGAGTGGTGAACTGATACCAGCGTTTGTACTATATACTTACATATGTATTATATGGAACTTCAGTTCGTACAATTTCCATGACTTCATGTGTACATGTATGCTAGGAATTTGTGAACGCACCCAACCAAACGTTGCACCTCGATGTAGCTATAAATATTGTCAATATATATATATATATATATACATCGACACGCAAGGATTTATCGTTGACTACATGGAAGAAACATGAGCTTGAAGTTTCAATCAATTTAAACATGAGAGCTATTAGAAGGGTAAAGAAAGGGGGAACCTAAAAAGCTTTTATATATTATCAATAAAGGGATAGAAGTTGTAAATAAATTGGCTGGAGAGGAGAAGGGAGCGCCCGAGTTGATTCAATTTATTTCAGGTGACGAAACTTGTGTCTTGTTAATAGTTGTCAGCAGGTCTTTTGGTTCGTAGTCTAGGTGATGGCATGTTCAACTAATATTTTTTCCCATGGTATTCCTTAACTTTGATTACTTTTTGTCCAGAGAGAAGTAAGTGTCAATGTGAAAATGAGTGTAAATGGGTGAAAAGAGTCAGAGAATGGAACTAGTTTTGGGTACCATACATACACACCTACACAACACATATACACCACTTTTGCTATCAGGAACGAACAGATCAAACCAAAGATCGAATACGAGGTAAAAGTTTATAAGAAGTTTACGACCGAAAGACGTAGACTGAAACCAGCGGTAAAATATACACAATGCGTATTATTACTTTTTATCATTATTATCAAATTGGCATTATTATTTTAGGACACAGTTTGCTATAATTTGACAAGTCGCCAGTATCCCTTCAATTAAACCTATCGATTCGGGTTGAACTAGCATGAGAGTCCTATAAGTCAGATTACGTCGACACTACAATTATTACACTTATACAATTTTATATAGGCAGTATAGATACATATGGCGGGCCTTGTAGGTACCGACGAAGTACAACAGTTCGCAAGTTGTATGTATTAGCTGATACTCACGATGAAGACTTTGGCAATAGTAGGCTTCACCTTTGCGAATCTTGTCAAAGGAATAGGTTTTAGATTGACTTTGTTAACTCAGCCAGACGTAACTCATCCATTTAGTTTTCGGATCTCTTCCGTGGTCACTTAAAGGGGAACAATGATTGAGCACTAAAATGATTTTACTTGCTGTAAGTAATGATACCTACTGCTATATATATATTATATCTACATTATTCTTTTTATTGTATCCAAAATAACCGTTGCCGAGACCTAAGCTGATTCTTATTGTCCAAGTGGAAACGTAAAGCTTTTATAAATGTATGTATGTGTATACATTTATGTTCACGTGCTGTTGCTAATAGTCAGCATAGCAGCTGTGCTCCATCAATAGTTAGATAACCACACTATACGACTTTTGTGTATATAAGGAAGCAGGGGATATTGCATTATAGTATTTCCTGCCATTCTTCCTCTCCCAAAATATTGATTGCAAGGTTGTAAAAAAGGTTCTTTTGAGTTACTTGCAACTTACCGTACAAAAATTCATCACAGTCACCATCCCATTTTCTATTGTCATGTTTTCCGTCTCTTATAAAGATGCAAGTAATAACTCAATTCAGGGGAACACAGAGAGGGAGAAAGTCAATGAAAGAGATAGAGAGAAAGTAAATATAGCCATATGTTGTTTGGTACCTGATATTATTCTGCTATACTTAAATATAAAAGAAATGCTTGTTTTTAGTGTGTAAGAAATCCATAGCACTTACACGCTTCAGCACCCCTTATTGTTCTGGATGTTTCAAGAAAAACAATTCATGTCGTCGTAGGATAAAATCCTCGTTTATATGTATAGCATACAACCTTGACGCTCAGATCACCACTACTGATTTATCTTACCGACACTCAATGATTTATTGTGCTGTAGTCATGATAATGCTCATTTCACCACAGCGCGGTATGGATTTCAACCTCATCTATACAAACATGCTGCCTTAAACTAGGCCGTGATACAATGTGCTTTACATACTAGATGACACTAATCCTCTATTGATGGGTATCTCATTTTAGTACTCTTCATATATACCATTTCGTTTTTACCCCAGTGTCACTCTATTTTAATAGCCACTTAATGTTTGGAAACAACTAATCTCAAATGGAGAGCAAAGCAGTTTTCCCAAAATGATGTTCTAATAGTTTGGACAGAATACTAAGAAGTTTCAAGACAAAATCCGTCGAGTTATCAGAAAAAGGATTGGCGAACAAAGGATTCTAATTATTAAAGAATTGGGTCTTTGCAGTAAATAAATATAAAAAACCTTTGGTGATGGTTAATCTGACATAAAAGCAATATATAACAAGACAAATATTCATAGTTTATAGGCCCACTAATTTGATGAGTTTAAACGGAAAAATGTACCTAAATAACAAATCAAGCGAAAATGTTCATGTGGTAAACGAACTCAAGAAAATGCAGGTGAAAACGCCTGTAAAATATCATTTCAATTCAACGTATATTAAAATGTTTTAATTTTGAAACGTTTCAAACCTTTGCACCTTCTTCAGGCGACGGAGGTGTAAGAAGTCTAACGTATTCTACTTTCATTACCTGAATAATAACTGAGTTGAAATTAGCCAAATAAAATATAATAAGTTAATTAATCCCAGTGGTACATAATGTGAATGTAACCGTTACTAGTGATTATTAGTATATTGAACAATTATTAATATTTTAGTGACTAAGTGTCCTGTAGCTATTAGGATGTTCTACTGTCACGCTATTTATTTACCGTTTAACACTGAACCTTTTCTGGAAACATAGTTTGAATGTTGATCATCCAACCCCTTAATTCGATAGAGCAAAAAATTATTTTTAGCGTGTTGTCATGTGAACATTTTCAATTATTTTTTCATTGTTTAATCCATTTCGTGGAAAGTCATATTCGTAAATATTTTGTGAATATATTTGTGACATTTATTGAAACTATGTGATTTTGTGTTAAGGCACACTATAGTAAAACATATCGGTATCAGCGAAAGTAAATTTCTTTTTCGTTTAGCATCAATGCATCATGGACCACATTCACAAGTCATGATATTGAATTACCATTCCCATATCAAATTCACATCACCAACCTTATTACTCAAATAGACGTTACAAGTCGTACCGTCGTACGTTGGCGTTGGCACTATTACGGAACGGAATAAGGGTCACTGTGCGATTTTTATTTTGATTATTTGTAAAACCGCATTTTCTTATTATTAACTCTCTACGTTTAATTGTAAAAGCAGTATTCACCAATATTGTGTATAATAAAAAATAATTGACTAAAGGCGTGTTGGAGTGTGCTAAAGCGTGCGATCTGTCAGAGACAATCGTAAGAGTTAGGTGTCTTACTTTGATTGTAAGTAGTGTTGGCAAAATGAAAATGCCTCGTGTTTCTGCCCGCCCTGCTGAAAATGCCCTGCCCACTGGGCAAATGCCCAAAAAATCTGCCCATGGCAGAAA
>JAQGAK010002498.1:0-19993 GCA_034696945.1 Lipothrix lubbocki
ATTTGTTTTGACGGAGGTCCCATGTAAGGTAGAATAAGCCTTCCTTTATCTTCTTTTGGTTGTACTGTATTGAAGATGGCATTCATTCTCGAAATTCGTTCGTCAATCAACTTAACTGGATAGTTGTTACATATTAGGTTCTTCTTTACATGTTGTATCTCGTCTTCGCGAAATTCTGGAGAGCATATTTGAAACGCTCTTCGGATAAGTGTGTCGATTACACACGTCTTGTTGGACGGATGATGATGAGATAAATAATTTAGATATCGGTTCGTATGCGTTGCCTTACGGTAGACCTTCGATGATATGGAACCATCTGGATTTCTAATAATTAAAGCATCAAGAAATGCTAATTGAGAGTTCTTTTCCAATTCGTAGGTGAATTGGATTTGACCGTGAAAATTATTTAACATTTGCAGGATTGCTTCTTCCGTTCCCCGTTTTATTTTGCAAAACACATCATCTACATATCGAATCCAATTTGTAATGTTCTCATTTCCAACGATAAGTGTTTTCTCCAATTTTTGCAGGAACATATCGGATATAATGCTGATTAAATTTAAACTAACGTGTAATGCACTGTCAATATAACTATTTAACTAAGAGTAATAAAAATAGACATTCATTACGTTTATCTGCTGGCAGCAAACATATTGAATTTTCCTGTTCTGAGTCTTGTATTTTATTTGACACCGCCCCGTCGTCTTCGATATCAGGAATAGTTGTTGACGCTCCGGGTTCAGCTATAAAAGTACATTTCCAAATGTGATTATTGACTATCAAAATAAATGCAAGACTAATGTTTGGTGAAAACCAGTTATAAACGAGTAAATAACACAAATGATGTTTTGAATAACGTTCTATAGCCTATAAATACAAGGAAACATGAATGCAAAATTTTTAAATCACAATTAAATACAACACTAATTTAATTGAAAATATTTATTTGTTCTAAATTATATGATAATTATATTTGAATTTGTTTAATTCCATATTTTTTTTGCATCGTACTATTGCATTTGAATGTACCTACCTGTAATTGGGCCAGAAGAACCCTTGTCCGCATTTCCAGATTTAATAAACCAACTTGAAATTTTGCTTTGAACAAATTTTGATTTATTTGGTTTAGACATTTGATTTTGAAAATTAGTTTTGTGTAGTTACTATAGCATATTAGCTGTGATTACACATACAACTAAATATAAAAATGAACTTTACCGTAACCGTAAATATGAATAGTATACAGGTTTCAACTGACTGAAGCCGTTTTTCGAAACGAAAGCTGGAGGAATGCCATGCAACTCGAACTAATTTTTGAATTTTGATGACATGCAAAAAACAAGGATTAGACATATCTTGGCTTTTTAGATTATAATGACGTGAACTTTCTAATAACATGTTGAAACTTTACTCAAAAAATTGTAACCTTTCAAATTCCTGGGGTGACATTACTATACCATGTCACCCCACGAATATCTTCTGGGGTGACCGTGTCCCCATGTCACCCTGGATGTTACGGCCCTGTATTGTAGTATGTACAGCGCAAATGTTTTTCCAAATTTAATTATTATGTAAAATAGTGAAAATAACAGTAAAAGTAACATTTATGTACATACAGGAGTTTTTGCATAATGTTTCCAAAAATAATGCACAAGAATTAGAAAAACTTTTATCTCCTTTTAAAATGAATGACCAAAAATTTCTTACACACTGTGACTACGTATACAGAATAAACCATACACAAACTTTTGTCAAATATTTTGTTTACGTGCATACATGAGCAAAATCTATGAATAAAGCAGTCTAGCCTGTGTGAGCCAGATATCCTGTTTTTGTCGTCAGCAATTTAAACATAAAACAGCATACGAACGTTACTCTCAATATGAACATAAAGATGTTTAACATTACCGAGTCTTAAATTAGCGCCAGAATTTTACAAGTAAATACATTAGAAATATATGTAAGATTTTCAGTAGCAGTCAAATTTTTATTATCATTTGAAGCTGCTAAATTAGCATTGTACACTGAACTCTCGCTATAAGAGAACGCTATAAATCACCAAAATCTGCCTCTTATGTCGGAATTCGCCTGTGGAGTGAGCTTGTATGCACGTAACCACGTATGACATGAGAGTACAAGGGATCAATTACAGGGAGAGGTCTCCTATAGTATAAGAGAACTTTCTCTGTAAGATATACTTGTTGATCGCACATTGTACATAGTAGTTATATGCATATGAGCTCTCTCTATAAGAAAATTTCTGTGTAAAAGACCAATTTTGGTGATTTGTTGTTCTCTTATAACAAAAATTCAGTGTATATTTTGAAATATTTTTATTATTGCACGTTGAGGAGGCCGTGGCAATTTAGAATAAACATAGCAGAAGAAGACTGTGTCTGTGTAATATTCACAAATTTTATTCAACTGTTTATCAACGAAATAGAAAGGTTTTCAAGAGTGCATGTACCATTACTACACCGCTGATATTACTGCTGCAACGGATTTCCTCGTACAGGACAAATTATATTCCCATTTCCAACCACGGTTTGTTGAACAACAAACACGGTTCCACCCGTTTGAAAACTTAAATTTAGAGCTTTAACCAGTAAATTTTTCCAACGTTCGTCGTCATATCCCTGCAGGCTTCTGGCATTGGGAATGGCCACTTGAGCAACTGTTGAGTGGCCCCTGACACCATTGATTTGCACTTGCCAATTCATTAATACACCGTGTGTCCTGGTTTGAATTGGATTAGCTGGAAATACAAACGTGTCACTCGAACTTTAGTTTCCTGAACTGCAATAATTAGAAAAGGTTGATAGACTAATTCATACGTGGCTTACCTTGACGGTCTAAACGCATGCGTCCATTAGATTGTTCAGTGTCTCGTCCACGCGGTCCATCTGAGGGTAAACCACGGCGCCAATTTTTAACTACTCTGAGAGAATCTTGTCTTATTTCGTTGTCTTCCCGTTCCAATAGCCGAATTCTTGCAGGGTTTGGATTTTCAAGGAAGATTGATGTCACTAGCCGTTGTCGGTTTCTCAAATTCGCCACAAACATTTCTCTGTGAGTCCACCCAGTGCAGTTAGGAGTTACTAACAAAAACAATAGATATTTGTCATTATTTTTTGTTTACCTTAATTTATAAGTACACCGGACTCTCGCTATTATAAGAGAACTCTCTCTGTAAGAGATTTTTTGGGCCAACATATTTCCAAGACCACAACTAGATTTCTGCATACCTCTCACTGATTTCGGGACACAATCCAATCCATTTTGACTAATTCAGACCAACTAATTTTATCAATTGAATTGAAACCAAACAATTCAATTCTAAAGTTTTCAATTTAATACAAAAATTTACATTTAAATTCAATCCAAACAATTCAACATAAGCGCCATTTTGTTCAACATTGTTGCCATTATTAAAAATTAAAGCTAATTTTAAAGAAACAAAAGCACGGCTTTTAAGCCATGCAATACAAGATAAAAACGACTTTTTAACTGAATTGCCCATTATTTGTGATAGGCAAAATTAAATTTTTGAGTTGTGTCGGATGTAGTTTCTTATGGCGAGTAGTTTCGAATTGCAATTCAAGAATTTCAAATCAATTCGATTCAACTTCACACCACTTCATTCCAATTCATCATTGAAAGAATTGAATTGAAAAATTCCAATTCAAATGTGAACTGTTCCGATCCCTACACTGAATTTGTAATGCAAAACTGGTTATAACTTCAAATGAAACAATTGTAAAATTAAGTTGAGGCATGGTTTCTAATTTCAAACGTTATGTTCTATAAATTTTAAATAACAGAAGAAAAATAATTAGTAAAATTATGTTGTTTGCAGCCAAAGACAATTTAATTTCACCTCATTTTCTTCTAAGCCTTTATTTTAAGTAAACAAGGTTACGTAGTTATGCCAAACAGGTGAAATTGGTAATAGGAAATTAAAATGGGTTATCAGCAATATAATTTATCATGATATGTATACTTTATTTGATCATCGTTCCTGTGCCAATCTAGGTTACGAAAAAAATTAAAAATTCAAAAGTTTATATTTTGACAGGAAATACAAAAACAATTGAATTTTAATCTGCAAATTTTCTACCCCCAGAGGTCCCTACCTATAAAAATTCTTAATGGACCTCTAAATATTTTAATAAATTACCTAATTGTGACTTTTATTAGGCAGTGCAAAAATGCGTTATTTTGAATCAAAGTTTAAACTAAAATTAATACAAGTTTTTGGCTAAAAAAAATGTAAACGAATTGTATAAACAATAATTCAAAGTTTATGGTAATTTTGATTATTGAAGGTGTAGGTGGGCTTTTCACCTTTTCTAGTATTAACGTCATTTTTTAGTATTGACGTA
Source organism: Lipothrix lubbocki (assembly GCA_034696945.1). Lineage (NCBI taxonomy): Eukaryota > Metazoa > Arthropoda > Collembola > Symphypleona > Sminthuridae > Lipothrix > Lipothrix lubbocki. The sequence goes on from JAQGAK010002498.1 coordinate 4,383, forward strand.
AAATACGTCAATCAAAAGCCTAATGAATGATATTAACGATTTTTGGTTGAAATTTTAAATTTTAAAAATTCTCGGCAGTCAAAAGTTGGTAAAAGTTTATTAAAAAAATTAATGACAAATTTATTAAAATATTATGACTATTTTAATGACGATTGAAGTATATTTTACAGATCCTCACAATTAGACTAAAGCAACAAGTACTCGTGCTGTTATAGTTGACGATAATAATAATTTAAATACTTTATCTTACCCAAAGGAGCAACGGTGTATCGCGGTCGCGCAGCTTCGGTTCCATCTTGCAACCACACAACAAACAATGTTAGAAATAGCAGCTGGTAAATCCTCTTCTCCATTTCTAATAATATTTTAAATACAATTTATTGTGTCTAACTTGGTGAAATATATTTGTAAAAGAGTTTATAGGATTTTAGTTCTATAGAAGATGTTGTTATGTCTTTAGCTCGGATCTCGTAATGGAATGGAACTAATCGGATATCCAGAATATATACTCTGCATGTCTGCGCTGGAGTTGAGCAAATAAGATGATGCAATTGACAAACTTTTGACGGTTCACTTTATGTGTCGTGTTCTTTTTTCTAAGAACGTTTATACTTCTACGTCGTTTTAATATTATTTTTTTTTACTATTTAAACTAAGATAAAGCTAATAAAATTAAGATTTCATTGCAGTCGCCGAATTCCCAGAAATTTATTTCCGGGGTCTTCCAAGGGTTAAATTATTTGGATGTCTTTTCATACGTCGAATTCTTGTAGGAGTTAGGTTTTGCGCTTTGATTCTGTAAGGAAAGTTGTTCATCGAATTCGCGGGAATTTGATTTCGGGGTGTTCCAAAGATTTAAACTATTTTTGTAATCGAATTCCTAAGAATTATGATTCTTGTGTTCGCCCTATGGTGATGTTCACTGGTAGTGATTGAAAGCTTGGCTATTAATTAAGAATCCTCTACGTTTTCATAACCACGTAATGTATTATAAAATGACTTTTAATTAAGAATATATTTCGTCTTAATTCAAAAGGTTGAATCTCTAAACGATTTTAATCATCGAATTCTCAGGAAATCCATTCCGGTTTTATCCATAACTTTATGATATACGACGCAGTTCCACAGTCCTTAACAACGTTAAAATCTTTAATCTATACTTAAGCAATTGAATAACCAGGAACTACATTCTGGGGTAATCCAAAGATTTTATTCAACTCTGTAGAACGTTTGATTCCTCAAACTCCCAGGAAGTATATTTTGATTAGATTCAAATATTTGAATCTTTATAAGCCATTTGAGTCATTGAATCCCGAGGAATTATATTTTGGTTTCATTCTAAAAGTTAAATATGTAAGCTATTTGGGTTATCAAGTTCTCATGAATTATATTTCGGGATCATTCGAAGGTTTGAATTAGTCACACGACTTCACACAAATTCTATTCCGCAATCATCCAAAGGCTTGAATCCCGAGAGCACTTTTCTCTATTGATCTACATTTGCAATTTCGTATTGTACATAACATTAGTAATAAAATAATACATACATATATGCATGTTATACGGAATTAGGCGATATAGTAATCTCTAAATATTGAAATAGATATGCTCAAATCGATAAAAACATTCATGCATTCATTCATTCATTCATTCATATGAAATAAAGCGTAGCTTTATTACGTCAAAGGCTGGGAAATGGCATATGGGATTGTACGATTTGTCGTTGGGAATAATATGACAATTCCATTTATATGCTACTTGTATGCCATATACTTAACCTATTCATCCTACTTACACACATGTGTTAATATTTGTGTACATATGTATATTAGTGCTAAAATTCAAATAACTATTCTATATTTTATAAAAGTTTGATTTTAGTTACAACTAAATTTTAACCTAAATTTTCAAATATTGTATGTATTTCAATCTCACACAAATTTTAGTTGAATTTTAGAAAAATTCAATTTTAATTTATTTTTGCATCAAATTTAAAGTACAAAATATCTGACTTGATTTAACAAATTTATTATAATTCCTTTTAAATTGTAAGTAACAAATAAAAAAATAAAGTTCGTAATTAAAGTTGTACATAAATATATCAAATGTTTCAAGTTTATCAACATATCAATTAAAATTGTGAATTGGTCCATGAAAAGCGGTCATTATGGTCAAAATAATGAACAAAAATTGGCATATGAAATTGCTTTTGCAAGAGTTCGAGGCCAACAAAATGCCTCAGCCACGTGTATGTAAGATTACTGGAGAATATGAGTGTGTATATATATGCAATTTATTTATCTCAAATAATTTTTTGCATGTATTTAATTTGCAAACATATGAATAAAATTCATTAGTTGTTTCCTTGATTTAACTTTAACTGCATATACACTGGACTTTCGCTATAAGAGAAGGCTATAAATTGCCACAATCAGTCTCTTATATAGGAATTCTCTTATTGGGAAAGCTAGTGTGTATATAAGTATGTATGATATGTGGGCCCAAAGGATCTCTTACAGAGAGAGTTCTCTTATATGGAGATCTCTCATAGCGAAAGTTCGGTGTATTTATACAGCTTGATAAATGCAAATTTTTTTAAAACATATTGTCATGAAAAATAGGAAGAATCAGAGCGACGGACATGCACGTCTTCCACTTATCCAACGCTTGGGAACTTTCCTCAAATCCTGTAAGGAGCTCCACGTTCTAACCATGATGTCCAACCACAAGTTTGCAGACATCGCATTTACAACTAAGCTCCTGAACATTAATGTAGCCGTGATCTGTGGATTCTTCTCCCTCAAGTATTACCACATTCATCCGCTATTCTCTATGGTGACCGGTTTAGTTGCATTTGATTGCTTGTTGTTTTTCCCAATTACGTACGACCGAGCGTTTGAAGTCCCGAGTAAAATTAAAGCAATTCGTGAAGGAATCCTATTAGAGGCAAGTCAAAAGCAAGGGAATTCTCATTTCCTCCGAATTCAGAAAGGAGTGGCGTCTGTTCCCATTTTAAGAATCAAAGTGGGAATTTTTCATTACTTCGAAAGCACTTTTACAATAACTTACTTACATTTTGTGGTGGAGAAAGTTGCAACTTTATTACTTGCCTTTCGGTGATTCCGTTTCTTTATTTCATTATCTATTCCATCAAGGGATATTTTACATGTTAACTGTGGGAAAAAATTTCTCACAGCCCTAGAAAATTCACCCAGTCACACCGAGTGGCCTTTCAAAAGCACGCAGTATCTGCCCTTTTGTGTTTGTAAGGCATGTTAGGTGTTTTAAATAAGAAAATGTTGGGAGTGGCGCCAACCCAAACTTGCAATAGCAGCTTGAGCATTTTGAATTGATTGCAAAATATAGAGTGGTAATATCTTTGATCACGGTTTTGTGAGCACTTTGAGCAATAAGGGAATTCAAAAAATTGTTTATTAGTAAATTGCGAGCATATTACGCAGTTTTCCGAAGATATTTGCGAAAGGACGTTGTATTCCTAATATCATATTGAAATGCCTAATACCAACAATTTTGTTTTGACATTATTCTCGAAATAAATTACAGCATTTCTGGTCAACATAAAACAATTTAACTAAATTTAGCCAAGCAGTTTTTCAATCGACATGTACGACTATGTACTGGAAATGACATTTTTGAAAGAACGGGCAGAAATCCATTTGAGCAACATTATGTGTAGTGCAAAGCATATAAGTAAAACATAAATACGTGTGCAGCAGCGAATATAATGACTACGATTCGTCTAACGTGGAAAATTTTTGTATATTTGCTACAATTTTGACTTGAATGAGAAACCCCCAAGGTTTTTACTGACAAATTTGCCCTTTTGTCAAACAAATGTGCTATTTTTGGCAAAAATGTCACACAGTAGGTTCGTGTTGAAATATCCTCTGTCTGCCAGTGAACATTAAAACAGAGACATAGTATCGCTTTCCATGTATGTATATGCACTAATAAATTGTGAGTTTAAAATGTTAGCTCGACCTACATATGTGGGTTACTTTGGTAATACAACTGCTCGTCACGAATGTAAACGTCTTTTTAATGCCCATGGGGAAAATGGTTACTATGTAAACGTAGAATTCCTTAACACAAGCACGCAACCTACTTGTATAAATGATCACTTATCATTTTGCACCATCACGATTTAAGCACACAATTGGTAAATACTTTCCATTACTTCCAAAGAATAAGTCTTGCAATTTCAATTTAATCGAAACGCGGTACAGACACATTTGTGCATTATCAGTTTGTTGCAAATTTAGTTGTTTTTCAATTTTTGAGAGAATTATCCTCAAAAAATTCAGAACATAGTGTTTCACCTATAATTACAAGTAAGGGAATATAATTAACTATTTTATGCAATGTTTACCAGTAGTAAAGGTTTTACAAACGATTAAAAATGACGTTATATTACCACAACATTGAATTGTTTGTTTTAATAAATTTGTGGACGATATCCATGGCAATAAATATAGCAGACATATTAGACAAATTGTCAACCTGCACTATTGCTGTGTATTCTTCATGGGAACTTCCCCTTGTGGAGGAACGGTGGTTGCATCATTTCGTTTTTGCTGCATTCGATTCCATCATTCCCTTAATGTTTTACCATAACAAGGAAATATCAGATAATATTTCAGTGGGCAAAGGAACAAATTGTGAAATCAAAATTGCTCCAGCGCTAATTCCTGATTCGGATAATTCAGTATATTTGCATAATTTTCGTACGGAAACTATTAGCAATCGACGCCAAGTCCTGATTCATATCATTTTATCACCCACAACTAAAATTAAAATGTACCCAGTTATAAATTTTGATGACATCAATCTGTATTATGACAATATAATCGAGCTTATAATCGATTCCGGGTCAAATTTTAAAATTAAAAAGGCCAGTCGTTTAGAAAAGTACTGTAAACGGTCTATAATTTGCAAACACATTTTGTCCATTCCAGGGTGGGATGCACATAAGTCAAAGTGCAAACATGGCCAACTTTGTTTTTTTGACTACTGGACCCAGACTTTTGCCAAGGAAAAGAATTTCAATTTATTTTCCGCCCTAACAGTGTACGAGACAGGATTCAGCCGTATATCAAATTTAAGGTTATTGTGGTCCCGCGTTTGTAGGTTCGAAGGAAAAAATAATGGAGAAACTCCCATGAAATGTACAAAAAACGTGAATGTGCGGTTACGACCACCAGTAATTATTGCGGAAAAACTCAATATCTCGTTATTTATAATTCACCCCAGGGATAAGGAAAAATACAGCGACGAGGAACGTTTCCCGTTTTTGAGATTTTACCACTATCTCAGCCTTTTTTCGGACCAAGATAGGTCTCGAGCTCGTCATGTGATCGTTCTGGACGGCCGAAAGCGTGTCTTTTTTTACTGCATACCACAGGGCAAACACTTAAAAATAGATTTGCGTCAAGTGCTTCGTCCGTTTGACACCACAACGTGGTGTTTCATTCTTCTTTCTGCAGTACTAATTGCTATTAGTCTAAGGAAAGGTGCACAATTTCTACCAGTGACGTTTCTTTTTGTTCTTGTATTTTTAGTTAGCCAAATGCAAACAAAATTCCAAACGAAGTTGATTTTACTCTGGGCGTTTTTAGCGATCATTATAAGCAACATGTATTTGACGTTCTACGAAAGCGTTCTCATTAGCCCGGACCAGCACAATGGCCCAAAAACATTTGCAGATTTGGTTATTCGAAAATACCGGCTGGTTTTAATTGCCAATGGTGATTATGACTATCACACGTTCATTAAATGGAAGGGCATATTAAGTCCAACTCTCCAAAGTTTAAAACAGTCGATGATTGTTAAGAACCACACCACAACTCTCTACGACATTATTTCGTTTTTACGCTCCAACCCAGGTACTTTTACTATAGGAGTGGATTATAGATTTCAAGGCTTTCGAGATGCAATCGAAACATTCCCGCTGAATACCTTTTTGAGATGCTCTGTGGGGGAGGAACAAATTGCTGTCCATCCCACCGTCTGGGAGTTTCATTATTCCCTGGCAGAAATAGTATATGGAGTGTCCATGCGACTACATTCGTCAGGGATAGAAGAAATGTTTGGACAATGGCACTTGCTCAGCTGGAAGAGCAATTATCAAATTAACTGTTTGCACAACATGGACAAGATTCATGCCGCCCTTCGATATAGCAAGCGGGACATTATTGACAGTAATTCGTCGATGGGGGATGAGATGAAAGGAATATTTGTCTTGATAATGCTTCTATTCCTAATTTGCTTGGTAACAATATTGTTGGAATGCGTATATTATCGGTCTTGGGCTACAGTTTGTGTTTCATGTTGTAAACACTATTGCTTGGATGATGGAAGTGGTGACATTGTGGTTCCGTATACACACAATGAATGAAGGCTATGGGGTTGCATTTGTTTCGGTACCTGTTAGACCTGCAATTTAAACATTATGCGCAATTAAGTTTGCAAATTTAATGGGGAATTAATGAAGATTTGTAGAAAATTTAAATGTAATTAATGTACAAAATTTCTCTTTTTAACTCAAATTCAATTTACACAATTTCAGATTTAATTTCAAAAAAATTTATTTGAACTCCTTTAAAAATGTATGGGCACATATAACAAATGCATGAACAAAGTTTATAACTTAATTTTACAAAAAATCATCAAATGCTTAAAAATCCAGAAATTCGAACGTTTATAATTTGATTTTTCATAAATTAAATTTTATTTACAAACATTTTGAACCTACATTTTTTTTAATTCAGATTTAAATAAACGTTTAATTTAATTCTACTAAAATTCAAATTCTGTGAAGCATAGAATTCGATAGATAGAAGAATAATGCAAATACCTAAGTCTATAAAATACCATTACGTACACGTATTATACATTATATACATACATATTATACATACGTGAATATACATTTTATTTATAAATACAATGTAATGGTCACATTGAATAATGAAAGTAAATTCGATGATTAAATTTAAAACAATTATGAATAATGCTGAAAATAATATTCAAACACATTTAAACAAATAAACAAACATATAAAGTATTACTCCTAGGGTACGTCGATTTTTAAATGCCATAGCAAAAATGAAAAGTTGGGCGGGGAAAATTGGCTGGCATTTACAGCATTTATTCAGAAGGGCAAAAAGCTACTTTTTATTCCATTTAGACAGAATTGCAAAAAGTATTTTTGGCCTGGGCAAAATTGGCATAAACTAATTTTACATGGATCATTTAGCGGCCCTCCGACAGCCGCGGGGTTGGAGCATCTGCAACAAGCAGCAGCAGTTTGTACTAAAAATTGCTGGCTCACCCCAGAATAGATGTCGGGCGCCAATTGGGAAAGAAAGAGCAAAAGAACGAGAAGCTGAAGGTTGCACTCAAAAAGATGTGAACCACGGGCCAGTATGCAGATAAGACGAATAGGATGGGACGGTCTTAAGACGGAGAGACAACAACAAGAAACCCCAATTTGCATATCTTCCTGGACATTTCATTCAGACTAAGCGTTCGATTACCTGATCTCCTCATTCAGCTCTACCTTCTCGACCGACGAGTGCCGGTATATGTACTCAGAAGCTTCTCTCCCTTAACTATAGCTGTATAGAATTCATGCTCTGTTAATCAGTACTTGTATATTAGGGCCAGTTTACCCAAATCTAAGCTACGGCGAAATGCAATCCCAATGAGTATGTGAGTAGCAGTATTTCTGAGAGTGCATTCTACATATTCACATGGAACGTTTCTGTAAACTTGTCAAGTATAGATCAAGTTGTTAGCCCGGGTTAATTACACGGGCAGTCTCTGAACATTAAAGAGATAGATGGTTACGACTCTGTAGGAGCCAAAGGCTGAGAACCGAGTATAAACCCTCAAGAAAAGAATAAAAGACATGGATCATTTAAATTTTATCCGCTATATTGGCTCTTTTGGCGAATGCAGCTTTCACTTTCAAATAGTAATTGCGTAACTTGCAGTCTACCGTTTCTGCCATTAAAATAGTAAACATGTTGTTATACTGCACAAATTGAATTTTCCCAGGAATTTTTATTTTTGCCATAACATGTCAATTTTGAATTACGAATTTTTGCTTTTCTCCCAAACATTTATTTCCAAGGGAAAATTAGAGCACAAATTGCTTTTTTTTCCTTTTGGCAGGCAGAAAAACCGGGCGGGCAAAATATGGAGGGCATTTAAAAATCGACGTACCCTAATTAGTAGTTAACCTATTCCATAAGGTTAATATTAGAGTTCCGACAAGTTCAATTACAAAACTCAACTCCCAATTACAAGTCAAGTATCAAGTCAAGTTCCAACTACTATTTTAAAAGTAACTGATAATTCAAGTCAAGTTCCTTGCCGTCCGAAAATGTAATTGAAAACTCAATTTCAAGTAAAAGTCAAGTGCAATTACCGAAAAGAACTTGATAAATATTATCAATTACAATTACAAGTACCGAGGGTAGATGTACTTGAACGTTTTATTGTGGGAATTGTTATTACCAAGTACCGTACCTTATAAGAGACATGACACATTATAATGCAGCAAAGTTAAAAACTGCGAAACCGCTGGAGTCAATTTCATTTGTTTCAAACAACAATTGCACATAAAACGTTTGCATGACTGCAAAAGCATGGCATTTTTAAGCAATGTGCTTTTCCAATAAAAAGCATACATTAAGCATAACCGCATTTCTCTGAAGTAGCCGGTCAAACAAAATTATGAGTAATCCGGAAGAAGCAGAATTTGAAGATCTACTTGTTGATCTTACAGAAAGTGAAAGTGTGAACAATGAAAGAAAAAAGCCATCTGATGTGAACAATCATTTTGATTGGAAAAATGGAAAGTATCATTGCAAATATTGTTCGTAAGTTGATTCACACTCCTACATAATTATATTTCAATATGTATTCATGTATGTATAATATTGTAGTATCTTTTGTATTAATGAGAGATAATAATTGCTGAATATATATAAAATCAAGGCTATTTTATAACTATTATTACAATTTTATAAATAATAAAATTGTTAATAGGAAAACAATAGCTAAAGAAAAAAACAGCGGAACAAGCAATCGTCGAAAACATCTTCAGCGCAGCCATCCTGTAAAGCTTGGTGATGCACTTAAATCGTCAACTCATCGGGATGCAATTAAAGTTGCATTCGAACGACAAAAGAAGGTGGGATATTTCCTTTCAAAATTTCATTACAACGAATATTATGTATGTAACGACGTCGATTGAGGTGAATGTGATCTATTTGTCAACTTGAATGCAAAACGAGCTGCTCCATCAAATTCCAGTAAGATGGAATATTGCGCTTGCATGGCGTTATAATTACAAATAGTGCATTTAAATTCACAATTTCAACTTCTAAGCCATTATAAACAATTAAGTTATGTGAAAGTTATCTCATTTTGCTCATCAAATGATTATGGATATCGGATTGTGCAGTCAATTTGCAAAGATACCCCACCTTGCACCTTCACAATATGCAATTACATTGTTTCTTAACTATGCAGGGATACGATAAAAAAGAATTTCACCAACTTCTGGTAAAATTTATTGTTCTAACGGATCAGCCTTTCACGATAACTGAGGCAGACTCTTTTCTCAAAATGATGTGTTATGGAAAAGCAACACCACCAGAAATCCCTGCAGGACATACTATGAAAAGTAAAATAATGAAGATGTACACTTGTGAACAATCAAAAATAATTGGACGCTTGTCTGTATGTACATACTTATCCATTAAAATCATAGACAAAAACATTATTATGACAAATTTCCTAATGTACTTTTAAAATTTGTATTTATTTTTTCAGAATGTGTCCAGTAAAATTTCGATTATACTCGATTGCTGGACTAGTGCAAATCAGTATTCATTCCAAGGAATCATAGCCTGTTGGGTTAGTGACACGTAAGAGTATGAACAAGTTGCCCTCGACCTGGATATTTTAAAAGATAATGACACCGGAAAAGTACTAGCTAAATCACTGAAGCGGGTATTAGATGAATACGGCATAACTGGGAAGATTCTTGCAATCACGACTGATAATGCAAGCAATATGGATTCCATGCTTGCAGAATTTGCACGAAATCTTAAACTTGAGGTTAGAATGTATATTATAATAGTAAAAATATAATACTTAATACATATGAAAAATGTACATACTTTTCCACTCTAAAATTAATATGAAATGTTACAATATATTTGTATTGGTTTTAATTTAAAAGGGAATTGATTTTGTCGAAGACAGTCAACGGGTAAGATGTCTAGCTCATATAATTAATTTGGCCTGTCAGTCAGCTTTGACTGTACTCAAAGGAGCCGCAAAAGTGGCCGTGGGGTTATTTGCAGAGCCCCAAGACACAAGTGATGACAACAATGACAACAGAAATGACAACGGTACTGTGGTACAACTTTCCGTATATGACAGGGTACGTCCATTGTTAAAAAACAATATAACTTATATTATACAACCATTTTTTTAATTTGTAAATAATTATATAGATTAACAGAACTGTGAGGCGAATTCGACAATCGGATAAGCTTAAGAGCGAATTGATTCACTTCTGCAATACTACACAAACAAAATATCTGGAGCTCCTTACAGACATGCCAGTACGCTGGAATTCAACATATCAAATGTTGAAGCGCGTTATTGAACTAAGACCAGTAAGCCTAAATATCAATTTTTTAAATTTACCAATTTATTGAATAATTGATAGAAGTACATACTAAAATCAATGAATACCATTTTAAAATATAAACTAAATAAATATATGCTGTATTCAAGGCGTTGGAAAAAACTATGACCAGCGACAAAATCCTGAACAAGTTCAAACTTTCTCAAGACGAATGGAGCGTTGTAGAAAATATAGTAGCATTTTTAAAGGTTAATAATAATTAATATAATATATAGTAATTAAAAACTTAAACGCTTGTTCATTGCTAGCAACATATTTCACAATGTATGACTTTTATTGTAGCCATTCTACGACATGACAAACCAGATTTCTGTTCAACACGTTCCATCATTGTCACTCACAGCACTTATTTATCGACAGCTTTACTCATTTTTGGAATCCAAAATTGTAAGGTCGCATTATATTTTTGATGTGTAAATTTAACATTATTGTAATATATAAAACTTTATGTAATTCCTTTATTTAGTAATTTTACTATTTTTTCAGAACGATGTAAATACCAAAAAGTACATACTGGAATCTGCTAAGCTTGCTAGTGAAAAGCTTGGCAAGTACTATCCCTTATCTGATGGGCTCGTTTATGTAATGGGGCTTGTGCTTGATCCGCGGTGCAAGCTGAAATGGTACCGGAGCGTCGGCTTTAACGAGAAATTTATTAAAGAATGTCAGTTGTAAGTAACCTTAATAGATAACGAGCCTAGACAATAAAGAACGGGTGAAGTACAATTTATTTTAAATATTTATGCATTAAATGTGCATTAAATGTCTTATGTAAGTAACAAGTAATATAATTTCGTTGTTACGAGTAGTGATCAACATTTGGAATACATTCGAATTTTATAAAATTGAAAATTTCAATTTTAGAAAAATAGCTCAAGTTTAACGCAAATAGTGCTCCTATCAAGTCCGTTAGTTTAACCATTTCAGTGTGTTCAGTTGTTTGAATTCAAGTTCAAATAAAATATTGTAAAAATTAGTTTTGATTTACTGTCGAATTATGCTGGATACTTGCATGGGATTTCAACTGTAGGTATATTTATTATACAGGATGATTACTAAGGTCTGGGAAAGCACCTATAAATCAAATCCTACTGATTCATCAAATGATCATCATGAGGAGGATTTATTTGACATTCAATTAAAACGGGTCAAAAAGGACACAAAGGATGGACTAAGTCGATATCTACATGACCCTCTTGTTGAATCTCGAAATATGCCCGACGGTGTACTCAAATGGTGGAAGGTATATTATTTTATGTTTAAACTTTCACTTTCTAAGGTACCATTTTAACTGAAATGTTAACTTTGAAGGACAATGAAGCTGTGTATCCAGATGTTTCTCAAATGGCTAGAGACTTTTTGGGAGCCGCAGCAACAGGGGTTCCTGTTGAAAGTTTATTCTCCTCAGGGACCGATCTGCTTACTCCAAAGCGACTGCGTATGGTTCCGGAGACCATAAGGGCATGTATGTGCCTCAAAGTATGGTTTAAATTTGAAGACAGGACTAAATTTACCAAACATGTTTGTGAAGCTTGTGTTGAGAAATTGCTTGGAGAAGCTTGAAATTATCATAATTACACCTTAATTAAAATAAAAATACATTGTGTAAACATTATTTTGTGAATAATGTAAATAAAATGTGTTAAAACAACAGTATTAAACATATGACTATTATACGTAATGACTTTATATATTTGGTACTTGATTTTCAATTTCAAGTACAGGTTCAAGTTCAAGTCCAATTACGTATTTAAAGGCGTTTTAGATCAATTACACAATTCAATTTCGGGACCAAAATTTATACTTGGTAGCATATACTTGACTTGACACATTGGACTTGTTTTATATCAATTCCCTTCACAATTCCCCAAAAAATTGGAATTGAAAATCAATTTCAAGTCAAGTCCCAATTTCAAGTACCAGTTGGAATTGACTTGAATATGTGCAGGAAATACAAAATATTTACGACATGAACAACAGGAAAAAAGGTACATTGTCAATCAGTCTACTATATCATGTCATAATAAATTAATTTAGATCATACCCCTTCCTGGTTGTTATACTGCTAAAGGGGGGGGTTTTGTTTTCTTTAAACCTGCCATCGTATTGTTCGAAGGGATGTACCACCAGGAGTTAAGTTTCTCTACTGACGTGGAAACCTCTCGAATCTGGTCAGTCGCTAGGGCGATGAATTGTTTTCCATAGTTACTCGACTCACCGTGCGTGATAACCCGCTTTTTATTATTTGGTACTTTTGTGCTGTTTCCGAGTTAGAGTTTTTTAACTCTTAAATGAGTTTTGGGTTCGCAGAACAAATGGCTACACATAAATCACTCGTACAGTAGTACAAAAGAAAAATTTAACAGATAAACTATCAAGTTTTTAATGTGGGGAAATAAATACTCATTTTTTCAATCATAAATTGGATGGTGTTTTTCAATTTCAACATTTTCCGTATGTACCATCGTAAAACTATCGGTATGCAAATTAAACTCTTGATTCTGAAAACGTCGTTCCGAATAAACTAAAACTTGTTGTTACTTCTGAGTGATACACTTATCTTTATATTTATCTACATATTATGAAAAATGATCAATGAGAAGAAATTCAAGCTAAACGTTCTCGCCCTGAAAATCTGCTCTTTACTTAGTACATTTCCATTCGAAGTTAGTGTGACAGAGCAGAGTTTAAAAAGAGAATCGAATCCTGTGAAGCAAGTTTTTACAACTGCATGGTTAATAACGATGTGGCTTCATTGTTTGTACCTCCTTTGCCGCTTTGGGCAACTAGTTTGTTTTTCGAAATCTAATAAGGATATTGAAATAGAGCTGGTTATCCTCTTTGGATCCCTTTCGATATTCGTCCCATGGGTTTATTGGCTAACGGAGTGGCGTACATTTCGCCAAGCACGACGATCATTTTGTTTAATTACTTGCTTAAAAAAGGTATGTGTAAGCTATTTGTTTATCAAGTCTTGAAATTGATACACTGACTGAACTCTGGCTATATAGGAACACGCTATTTATTTTAGAGCTAATTAATTAATTAAGAGCTTTCCCCTCAATACAGATTTACCTACAAGGAGTTACGTAATTCAACCGGAAAGGAAGGCAAATATACAGGATCTATTTTTGTTTTCCCTGCCTTCCATCACCTGGAGCTTCACAGGATTGTACATAATCTTGTTCATAGCTATTCCCTCCAGCTCAACTTTCCCATACTCCATGGTACACGAAGACGACCGGAATTTTGTAACCCATTTGCTCTTCTTTATTGTGCAATGCTCAGTATTTACGATGTATATTCCCGGCGTTCACCTGCCCTACTTCATGCAACTTGCAATGTTCCAGCAAGTTTTTGATACCGTCGATGACAACTTGGCAATAATTCAAGAGTGAGTTGTTTCACACCATGGTACACTGAACCCTCACTATACACTGAACTCTCGCTTTAAGGGAACGTCATAAATCACCAGAATCAGTCTTGTATATACAAATTTTCTCATAGAGAGAGCTAGTATGCATATAACTATGTGTGACACGAGGGCCCAAAGAATCTCTTACAGAGAGTTCTTTTATATGTGGATATCTCTTATAGCGAGAGTCCGGTGTAATCACCAAAACGAGTCTCCTATATAAAAATTCTCCTATAGAGAGAGCTAGTCTTCATATAAATACACTGAACTCTTGCTATAAGAGAACGCCACCAAAATCAGTCTTATATAGGATTTCTCTTATAGATGGAGCTAGTCTGCATATAACTGTATGATATGTGGGCCCAAATGATCTCCAACAAAGACGGTTCTTTTATATGGAGATCTCTTAAAGCGAGAGTCCGCGGTGTATTTATACAGCTCGATAAATGCAAAATTTTTTTAAAAATATTATGAAAACTATAGGCAGAATACGGGAAACGGACAAGCACGGCCTCCACTTATGCAACGTTTGAAAACTGTCCTGGAATCCTGTAAGGAGCTCCACGTTATAACCATGCTGTTCAACCAGAACTTTGCAGGCATCACATTTACAACCAAGCTCCTGAACATTAATGTAGCCGTGGTCGGTGGATTCTTCTCCCTCAAGTATTACCACATACATCCACTATTCTCTATGGGGACCGGACTAGTTGCAGTGAATTGCTTGTTTTTCTTCCTCATTGTGTACGACCGAGCGTTTAAAGTCCCGAGTAAAATTAAAGCGATTCGTGAAGGAATTCTATTAGAGGGAAGTCAACTGCAAGGAAATTCTCATTATTTCCTCCGAATTCAAAAAGGAGTGGCGTCCGTTCCCATTTTGAGAATCAAAGTGGGAATCTTTCATTACTTCGAAAGCACCTCTACAATTACTTATTTACATTTTGTGGTGGAGAAAGTTGCAAGTTTATTACTGGCCTTTCGTTGATTGCGTTTCTTTATTTCGCCATTAATTCCTGGACTGAAAATCTTTTAACATACCATTCTGTATATACGTGGTAAAACATTATATTGAAATAAATATTTCTTTTTTAATCTCATAAATAATAAAAGTAACTATAGTACTAAACTTGTTCGAGGATTTGCGGACATATTACACCGGACTCTCGTTATAAGAGATCTCCATATAAAAGAACTCTCCCTGTATTAGGGATAACTCAAGTATTACGTAAATTATTCATTTAATTAATTATTAAATTATTCATTTTATTAATTTTTAAATTATTCATTTTATTAATTTTTAAATTATTCATTTAATTAATTATTAAATTATTCATTTAATTAATTATTAAATTATTCATTTAATTAATTATTAAATTATTCATTTAATTAATTATTAAATTATTCATTTAATTAATTATTAAATTATTCATTTAATTAATTATTAAA
>JAQGAK010002499.1:0-19983 GCA_034696945.1 Lipothrix lubbocki
AAAAACTCCTTCGATACATAAGCAAAAGGGATCCATATTTATACTTTGAGTGTTGTTATATGTCTAAATACATTAATATTTAGATATATAGTGAACATGTATAGGTGCTCGACCGGCCCGGCAGTAATATACATGATCTACGACCGTGGTCGGTGGTGTTGGGCTATAATATAATGTTGGATCAACCAACAACGGGGAAGGTATCGCTATATGTGATCTCACTACACTACACATATAAGTATGTAGTATCTCTGTTTTCTGTAGTATTAGTAAATTTTACACAGAGTTGTGAGTTGCTCTAACAGAGCTTTTTGCTTGTTGATCCACACTCACACACAGTCAGTTCTTGATCTACAATTTTCTATATACATATAGATACGAAAACAAGTATAGAAGAGTGGAGAGCCTGAAGGGAAGTTGCTGTTGATGATGGTGTCCAACTCAATGCTGCTTGATCCATAGTTTTACTACATAGAGATCCTTCGTATAAGTTCGATGTTGCTGCACTTTGAGCAATAGAACTACACATAGTCACTGTTGCTTTTTTGATTCTGATCCGCAACAGTCAGTGTCTGTCCTTTCTGTGAATGTTGATGGTATGGTGGTGGTGGTTGGTGGTAGTGCAGAAGTGTAGAACCCAGTCAGTTGGTTTTGATCTACACACACAGTCATACTGACTGTCTGACTGTGTTGTGGATACTGTGATACTGTGAAAGAACATATATTAAAGAACATATACATTATCTACCTATTTTTACATATAAAAAGGTACTTCATATATACATTTAACAGAAGAGAGATACTGTTATTGCTTTAAATATTTGTTATTGTTGAACTTTGAATTTGTGATCCTCATCCTGCCACAGTGTTTGTTTGTTGTATCGTCGTGTTGATCCATACACCGTGCTGGGTTCTCGATACTTCAAAAATATATAACAGCACGTTATTATTATTATTAATAATAATATTTACTCCTTCTGGATCTACATATATACTACAAAGTTTTTAGAGGTACTTACATACTTTTAAAATACTTACTTCGTCAACCTTCTCCACATTATTATTAATACACCAGCAGGATTCTTCACCGTTGGGAATTGTCGGATCTTAAAAAATGTTTGTACTCTAGAGATAATTTATACTTATTATTAACTATTATAATGTCATCTTTTATATATGTTGTTTTGATTTGTCACTAAATACTAAAGCTAAGAATGGTGCTGCAGAGTGTGTGTGAATTTTTTTAAAAATAATTTTGTGTGGTTATTATCATTGCTTTTAAGATGGTCATTTATTTAAAATTTGATTTGTAAATCTTAAGTTCGACGACGATCTTATTTTTGCAGTTTATTAAGTAAGGACAATAACAACAACAACAACAAGAGCAGAGCAGCAGTTTGTTTTTAGAATTTTAGTATATTTAAATACTTATATTCGAAAACTTTTTTATACAATATAAATGGTTTAATGTGTTTATTGAAGTCAATTATCTCTCATCAGATCCGTGCTCTGCTGACTTTAAACTCTAGTAGTTGGTTGGTTGTTTTGTGGGAAGAACAGTTTCTGTTTTTTTATTTTCTTCACTGACTCGCCGTATAAGATGAGTCTGTATGTTTAACATATTATAAGATATTAAAAAAGTATACTTATATAAATATACTTTTATATTAGGGACGTCTTATATTCCTTCTTCTTCTTATTATTATTATTATTTCTCAAATGTTGATACTCCCTTCGTGTCTGTCTCAAAATGTGTTCCTCCTTTTTGTTTCTATTTCGGCTCACTCGGCTCTGCCTCTATGACTTGGAAAGATTATAAGAAAAATAATTTATAATAAACACGACATGACGACGCTTCTCCCATTATTATGATTATGATTATTCTGACGGTTCTTGTTGTTGTTCTTCACTAAAAATTCGACAAAGTTAACGCATCCCACATGCACTGAACAACAATAAAGGAGTGGCTCATCCTCTTTTTTAATCCAAAAATCCTTATATATAAGTACATAAACTTATTTTTTTAATTTTCGTTATCAAGAACTTTTTGCTTTTGCTGGAATGATTTACATATTATGATAGTTATTATATATTAAATCCTTTTTTGTACTTATATTATTTATTGTAAAAATTTATTTAATTTAATTTTTACAATATAAAATAAAAACCTACAGTAGGATTCTGTTAGAATAATTATCTATCTGTGCGTTCAGGGCAAGGAACCTTTTCTGCTTTAAAAAAAATTAAAATCCATAGTGTGCTGTGCATATTCCTTTAACTGGTAATATATATGATGTTTGTATAATTATATTCAAGGATGGACAATCTTATTATTATCAGATTATAAATTATTTTAAAGAAGAAGGATCTTGATGACGTATAACTGTTTCTCTCCTCCTCGAAATCTTGTCGTTTCAGTTCAATCTTGTCTAGATAAAAGATGGTTGTTATTATTAAAATTAAAAAGTGAGTTCCTCTTATTCTTATTATTTTAAAGAATTCACTCTTTATTTTATTTAAATTTGAACCGGAACGCTATGCCTAGGAATGATAAAGAAGAAGCTAGAATAATAATAATACTGAATAATAATTTAATGAGGAATATCAAGATAAAAATTAATTATAATAATATTTAAATATATAATTATCCGTATATAAAGACCTTATGCATGTATTTATATCGTCCGTGGGGATGCAAAGTGGGCTATCTCCAAAGCTGCAAAGTGATGAACATCCACCATAATTTTAAGTGCAAGATATGGGATAACTCTACTAAATAATTGACAATGGCATTGCAAAAGTTGAAAGTTGAAATTTTAAATACAAAAACAATACAATTAAACTATTAAATACAAATACTTCCGTTTTCAGTTTTTTTTAATGCAATTTAAACGGCAGGATATCCCATTATCTTATTTATTGCACTGAATTCTTTCGGTGGTGGGTATATCTCATCACTTGCATTTATCTGTAGGTAGGTTCACATGTCACATATACATGGAGATATGTAATTATATGGAGATAACCCACTTTGCATCTCCACCGAAAAATATGTGTAAATATATGCGAAGGTTGAAGGTCTTTTTTTGATTAAATTGCAAAGTTACTTATGTGCAAATAATTTTGATCTCGAGTTCATCGTCACGAACTTTTTATTTCGAAATTATTTCTGTAAACAAAAAGTAACATTATTATTATTATTATGGGAGTTTATAATAATGCTATACGACAGCATTTATTTTTTAGAAAATTTGCTTCACCGTTGACAAATAATATATGTAAATAATTAACTATACCATGTGTTTTGCCTGTTAGAAAAGCGTTTCTCTCTCAGAATGTCGTCGACGTCCCTTGTTATTTTTGAAAGTTATTTGTTTTAATTAAATGTCTTTCTCTCCCTCTCTCTCTGTTTTATTTTAGTGGGGAGTATAATAGTATTATTGTTATACATTTATATAGCTCAGCGGAATAAAAACCTTAATTTGCACAAGTTTCAGAATTTAAACGCAATTTAACTATGGATAAATGTCTTTCCTTTTGGTCTTGATTTGATTGTCTTTTATTTATTTATAAATGTGGAGTACATACTTATGTGGTGTGGTGAATTGGGAAATGTGAAACTTTTTTCTTTTGCTGTGGTGAGCGTGAATGTTACATATATATTTTGTTGTTTATTTATTATTGTTGTTTAAATAAGGTGAATGTTTGTTTTATTTTAAAGGTGAATGTTTACTAAATTGGAACTAAATTCTTATATCCACACTACAGTAAGTACAAGTGTTAGGGAATGGAATTTAGAACGAAATACTACAATGAGGAAAGCATGATTACTATTATTAGGATTTTTTCTATAGCTATAGCTACAGCATAGGGTGCTCTTAATTAAATTCGTGAAGAAAAATAATAATGTGGACTGTGGACTCCATTATATGTCAAATTTTAATGGAGGAACGAATTTAATTTTTTGTTCGTCTTATTGTGAAATTAAAAGTTTATAATAGAATTTAAAGGGTAGGGCGCTATTTGATTTTTGTTTTATTTATTGTTTCTCCATTAAAAGTAATTATATATAGTTTTATACTAATAGGTGTGTGTGTGTGTGTGTGTGTGTGTGTGTGTGTGTAAGTGATATTCAATTTCACGCAAAATTATTCTCGATTTTACATGCACAAATGCACACAATTGGAAAATCGGAACACGAAATTGAAATTTAAAGATTAAATTTAAAATATATTTTTCGTGTGTGTAATAATAAATTCCTATTACTACATATGTACTTTTATGTAGTAATGTCTATATATTTTAATATTTGATTTATTTTTGTATTTATTTTAATTTAAATTTAATCGCGGCTCCTGAATTTTCCATTTAATCCATCATTCCAAGTTTCAAGTGCAACTGTACAACTCCAACAATTCAACAGGTGGTTGCCGTATGTTTTACTGTTGTATTATAAACTCTATAGCGCACGCACGCGGCAAAATGCTCGGAAACTTAATTTATTATTATTTATTTATTGTTATTTATTATTATTATTTATTTATTGTTATTTAATATTATTATTTATTATTATTATTTATTTATTATTATTTATTATTATTTATTTATTTATTATTTTTTATTATAATTTTTTTCTTATTTAATTAATTTATTTATTTTGTGCAGATGTACAAAAAACCCCTTTTAATCTTCTAGTAGTATTTCCCCGAAACCATTTTGAACATGAATTTTAAACGGTTAGTTTCCCCGTTTATAATTATAAACTGTACATGTATATATGCTTTACATTTACATTTACCTTTTTAGGTATCAAATGTAAAAGTACAGTTTGTGTGTTCTGTGGGGTTAGTGAATCTTGACAATATACAATCAGACAGAACAGTTTGAATGGATTTGTGTTGATTGTTACCGTTTCGTCGTCATTTATCCGTATTTTGTTTATTTATTTATTGTAATGTGACGACACGGCAAGGGAGCAGCAGCGGAGGCGTTCAATTTCACGAGAGACCCTGACTTCTCCACGAAAATCAACCCAAAACCAAATGAAAAGTTCGACATGATTTCCTAAAAAAACCTTTGGTTTATATAGTACTCGTTTGAATGCATTGAATTGAGTTTAGATGAGAGCGGAAACTCTTTGAAACTAATTTAAAGTTTATAAAGCTATATAAAAGTATAATAATAGTAAATATATATAGAGGTACTTTTTTACGTACAAAAATTGAAGTCCCAAACTGTTATTTTCAGAAAATAACATAGTGCGTTTTTTTAGTGCTGCTCACTCAACTATAATAAGTTTCGCTCTTGATCCTCTCTATTTATAAAGACTATAAAAAAGGATTTCGCCAATTCATTTAATGTTGTCCTCTGTATAGACTATGCCGAGAACCCAAAACAATAAATTCTAAATATCTACAAAAAATACTTTTCATGTACCACATTTACTGGTTTCCGTTTATATAGAATTTTCTGCATTTTTGCACTTCTCCACCAGCTGTTTGCTTGTATTTTCTTATTTTTATTACTATTAAATTTATAAAAGAAGAATCATAAGAAATGGGAAATATAAATAGTAATAGTACATATATTTCTTATGCGATTTTCAACGAAAAGTCGTTCATTTCAGCTGTTATTATTTTGATTTTTATACATGTACAGCAAGTACATCTAATATGTATATGTACATATATGTATACAATCTAAATTTAGGATCAAAATCGTGAAGTGTAATTTCGGCATTTTTATTTATGCGGTTGAGTAAAGTCAAGTGAAAGTTTGTTGAGTTTTGTTGAATGTTTGTTGCTGTATACTATATATTAAGTTTAGATTGGAGATAACTGTTGTTGGGGATGTTAATATGTTCAAGTTGTGTGTGTGTGTGATGTGTTGCATTTTATTGAGCTTAGTTGGATTGGAGTATCAATTCTAATTTTGATGAGGTTCTTTCATCTATTCAACAGTGCTCTCTCTTTTGAGGATTCGACTGTATTTTTAGTGAAAATATTTAAAATTATTTTTGTGCTATTTAAATGATTTGAAGTATTTTTGGGCCATTTTAATTTTTTTTGCTCTATTTCAATATTTTAAAATTATTTTTGCGCTATTTTAATGGTTTAAAGTATTTTTGGGCCATTTTAATATTTTTTAATTATTTTTGCTTTATTTCAATATTTTAAAATTATTTTTGCGCTATTTTAATATTTGTAATTATTTTTGTGCTATTTTAATATTTTTTATTATTTTTGTGCTATTTTAATATTTTTTATTATTTTTGTGCTATTTTAATATTTTTATTTTTTTGTGCTATTTTAATATTTTTTATTATTTTTGGTCCATTTTGATATTTTTCATTAGTTTTGGTCCATTTTGATATTTTTTATTATTTTTGGTCTATTTTGATATTTTTTATTATTTTTGGTCTATTTTAATATTTTAAATTATTTTGGGTCCATTTTGATAGTTTTCATATTTTTTTGGCCCATTTTAATATTTTTATTTATTTTTCTGCTATTTTAATTTTTTCTATTATTTTTGTGATATTTACATTTTCCAGTGAATTTTGTTGTTATTGTAAAATATTTGAATTGTTTTTGTGCTATTTAATTATAATTTTTATTTATTTTTGCCCTATTTTTCTGTATGGAAATGAATTATTCCTGCGGATTTAATGTATAAAGTTCCTTTCTGGTTTTAAACATTTAAATTTAAATATTTTTAAGGATTTTAATTACGCAAATGAATTAGTCAATAATCAAGTTCATAAATGTACACCGGAGATAATGTTCTCGGAGGGATTACATGGTCAGCTTAAAAAAATCATCCATATTTTTTATAATGATGAAAAACTGCTGGGAACTGCTGAACCATTTGAGCTGATATGAGAACTGATAACACTTTGTCGACTCTAACGTTCCCTATTATAATGAAATGTCTAAAGATAAAAGTTGGGGTGAAATAAAAATCATATCTGTAGGATGATATAAAACTTAATCAACAAGGTTAAAATTCTGTTGACTAATGTTTTCTGTGATGATCGATTTGTAATAATTATATACAACTATATGAACAAAAGTTCGTGTGTGTGCATTTGTGATAATTACAACATTGTTAATATATATCTAGGTATATTATTTACATATTATGATGAATGAAAGGGACGAAATCACATATAAAGAGCATAGGAGAAATGACTCAGTTTTCGTTTTATCAAAAATTCACTTGACCATTCAACAAGGTTGGTGGTGACGGTGGGAATAAAAGGGACACGACACGGAGGTTATTTATTTTATCTATAAATATATAGATATTTACCAATATACATAGATTCTCCAACTCCTGTGATATTAAAAAATAGCTCTATTACCTATATAATAAAATTCGTTCAGCTCATTCGCGGGTTAAACAGTATTAATTAAACAGTCAGGCAGCCGTGTGTATGCGATATTTAATTTTTAGAGTGCGTGAGCTCCATTTTTGTGTAATCGTGTGTACTTTAATAATTACACGGAGTTTTGACGAATTTGTTTACAAATTTGGACGAATTTATTTGTAAATTTGGATACATTTAGTTACAAATTCGGACAAATTTAGTCAAAAAATTTGGAGAAATTTACTGGAAAATTTGGCGAATTAAATTGCAAATTTTGGCGAATGTGTTCAGAAGCGTCGTGAAAGAATTAATAATTATCGAATTTAAATTTTTAATTAAAGAACGAGTGTGACAATTGAAAATAATTTAGTGCTCGAATTCCAGCTGCTCACAATTTGTGTATAAAACCGTAAAAATAAATCCTGTGATTGTGTTGCAATGTTAATAGATTACAAATCCGGACCGATCCTGGCCTCCTTGGCTGCGGAAGAGGAAGCCGCAGCAGCAGAAGAAGATTTCGAAATGCGGAGCAAGAGTGGGGAAGAGAGCATCCTGGAGTATGGGCCGGGGATCGTCCGGAAACTCCGGTCTCGCTACCAGAGCTTGGCTCTTCGACAGAGCTTGGGTCGCCCGACTCTCCGGCGGTCAGCGAGTTTGGAGAACTGCCTGGACTCCGCATCCTCGGAGCCCTTGACGTCCGAATCCCCCAGTCCCGTCCCGTACTATGAGGATGAAGTGGATGGGGAGCACAATAATAAACGACCGGGTCATTGGAACCGAATGGACACGAATACCGTCCTGATCTACAATAATAACCACCAGAAGAATTCCTCGACGCTGAATAATGAACATCATAATCGAGTGAACAATTTCAATACGAACAACAACAATCCTAATAATAATTATCAAAATCGGGGTCGGACCGGCTACAATAATAATGACCGGAAGGATCGAATGCGAAGAGCCCGCTCCGTCGACGCCCTCCACCGACCCAAGCGCCCTTTGGACGAGAAGGAAATTCTGGAGAAGCTGACGGTGGTTTTGCCCAAGGAGGAAATTGTCATAATTGAAGTTTCCAAACCACACTCTAATCTTAGCAATGGGATTTATTCCAATAGTGCGATTGGCATTGACGATAAAAGTTTTTGCAGTTATCCTCGTTCGCTTCATTTCCATTCTACAGCTGCTGCTGCTGCTGCTTCAGCCCATAACGGCTACAGTGGAAACTGTACTAATACAAATAGTGAGATAAATCGTGTTGTTCGAAGTGTTACATCACCTGAGCATGAGTTACCACCTCCTGATATCGTCCGTGAAACAGCGAGGATCTTTGAAAAAAATAATATTAATAACGAGACTCAGCATCATCAGCAGTCGTCCCATCCCCAACAGCAACAGCAACTCCAACAGCAGAGCAGTTGTCCAAGCCCATTGAATAATTTGCTCGTCCTTTCTGCTCACAGTAATAGCAGTATCAGCAGTAGTGCGAAAAAGGTTGGGCATGCTCTTCGACTGAGTAAAGCCTCTAGCCTGTCGCCCAGCTCATCACCATTGCCGTCACCGACGACCGTCCCATCCATTCCTAATCATTCCACTAATAATAATACTAATACTTCTACTACGACTGGGATGAACGGAGGAAATCCTTATCATCTCTCGCAAAACAAAGGCCACTCGACTGATCAAGGATTAGTAGTAAATACTTCATCATCATCACCATTCTCGTCGTCGTCCTTATCCTCGTCCGCTACCATATTGAATGCTGGCAAAGTATTAGCGCAGGAGTCCAAACCCAGGATCAGCAACACCAACAACAGCAACAACAGTAGCTCCCATTCTCCGTCTCTTCCCATCACGACTAATAATAATAATCATAATAATTCAATCAACAACAAGTCCGCCAGCAGTCATCATCAGCAAAATCATCACTTTCCTTCTACTACTATTGGGTCCAATCCCCAACACTCGAACAAGCAAATCGGAGTGATTCGACCCACTCTGGCTTCGTCTATTTCTTCATCTGTTCCTGCGTCTATTTCTCCCACGGCTCCTCATCCAAGTGTGCGGAAGGGCTTGTCGAATAATATCGGTAGTGGTGGTGATCATCATAGCACGACTACTCCTAATAATACTACTACTAATAATAGTGCTATTATTACCAATCACAATAAAATCAGTGGTGGCGGTGGAGTGAGAAATCTATCTTCTCCGGATCTATCACCTATTATTATCCCTCCGAATCAGTCGAACGGACTCGTGAGTAATCATCATAAGAATAAACCTCCGCTGGGTCCGAAACCAATAGTGTACACTTCCTCTCCGAAGATCCCCACTGCTAATAATAGTAATACCACGACTGCTGGATCATCAATTATTAAAACTAATAATCCGTTGGGAAATAAAAAGACTGCTGCTACTGTTGCTGCTGCTGCTGTTGGATCCGTGAATTTGACTGAAAGTGCGGTTGTTCCGAATAATAATGGAATTCCCAGTAGTAATAAGAATAAATCTTCGGAAGAGTCCATAAAAACAAATTCGGAGAGCATTCCAAGGATGAAGTCACCCACTACGGAGTCAAGTAATAATAGTAATAATAATAGCAGAGGTGTAATTTTGAATGGGAATCCCTCATCCATTGCCACGAATAGCAACGGCAACAATACCCACAAGACAATTAATAATATTAGTAGTATTAGTAACAACGCCAACAAACCGACAACACCAAATATGAGCATTCCAGCTGGAGGAGGAGGGGGGACAATGATGGGGAATAAGGTCTCGATGGAGATTCCGAAGGAGAATGACAAAACGAATGTGATGGAATTCCAATCGATAACCTTGAAGCATGTAGCGAAGCCTAAGGATCACTCGACGGAAGTGATTTTAACGACAACAACCAATAATGGCTCGATCCAAAATAACAAGAAAAATATGAGTAGTTCAAATAATAGCATTCCTAGTATTAGCAAAAGTAACAACAACAACAATAAGACAATAATTGTGGACTCCACCCTGAAAAAGACTGAGAGTAGCCGGATCGTTCCGAATGATCGGTCCTTGATCAAGGAGGATCATCATCAAAATACTAAGAAGAGCAACCATAATAATGCAAATAATCTAATAATTAACAATAAGAATTCATCTTCGGGGATGGGTAACAATCAGAATATTAGTAGTGGGAAGCAACAACAACAACAACCCCTGCAACCACAGCAACAACAACAATTTGTGGAAGCACCGAAAGCCCGTCATCATCAGCAGGATCCACAACAACAATCGTCATTAAGGTCCCATCAGAAGCAAAAATTAGAGAAGCAGAAGACTAATGCAGGGGAAACGATGGTGTTCAACTTCACGGGTCGGAAAAATGTTCCGGACTACATTGAGGATGATGGTCTTCATAAAGTCAAAATGACCCTCGGCGGATCCGTCACCGATGAGTCCCATGATGATGATGATCTGGATCAACTGAATTCATTGGAACAAGTCGATTCCAGATTCATTACTTTTGAAGGGGCTAATGTGATAATTAATGGGAAGAGTAATATTCAGAAGAAGCCAAAGTCACAAAAGGTGAGTCAAGAATTTGATTTTAATTTCTTATTCCTTGTATAGAATTTAATAAATTAAATAAATAAATATTAAATCATTTTTATTTATTTTCCCTAGATATGCGAATGCAAAATAATTATTTTATTATTTAGCCCAGTTAATCATTTTTTTAAACTGTGTAGTCCTTCATCCTCCTTTTTTACTGTTAAATTCCGGGCTAATTAATGGGATTAAAGACCACAGTATATAAAACTATTATAACTTATAACTGTATAAAAATTATGTTTTTCTTTTAATTCTTTTATTTATTTATTTTAATTCCATGTGAAAATAAGCTATGTGTGCTGAGAAATTTGATGCTGTAGAGCATGTTGACTCTTGAATTTAAAAAAAATTGTATAATCATCATCAGGATTGCATGTGCACCGTTTTGTAGTACACACGACATTTTTCTCATTCATGAGAATCCCTCGTTTAATAGTTCTATAAAGGATGAATCATATGTATCTTAAGTATATATGTAGAGACTTTTTTGCATGGCTTATGAGTTTTATTTATTACTATAAGGAAATAAAATAATTATTAAAACGGAATTAACGTTACAGGAACTTTATAGGTTAAGTTTTATATATTTACAATTTACAACCATTTGTTTCCATGTATTTCTAACGTTTTTTGTGTAGTTTTTACGATCTTACGGCTCGGTTGTTTCACTATTATAAGCGCATATATGAAGTATTTACAGTTTTTACATTTTTTTACAGTTTATTATTTGGAAGTTTGGGAGAGCTAAAATTATGTTAAAATGCTCATATAAGTACATGCAATCTAAATATATGTGTATGGAAATTATTTAAAATAAAATTAAATACAAAAATAATATTTTATTTAATAATTTAGTTTGTATTTTTTTGAGCCTTTTGTATTTCTATCTATTTGTATAGTTTCAATGGCAAAAAGTGTTAGAGAGAGAGGAAAAATGTGAATTAATTTGGAATCTTTTTTTAACTCCACAGTTGAATATTTCCTTTAACGATGAAGCACCCGCCACATTCGAGTACCCGTCCGAGGCTTCCGTCCTAGGCGATGATGACGTGGACAAGAACATCCTGGGGAATAAGACTCCGAATATCACGAATGGAAGTGAGTGTGGAGTTGTGGAGGATGAATATATCGTCGGCGAAGGATCCCAAAGTACCAATTTCTATATCTTCGACAGAAATTGGTACTTTTTGCTACTTTGCCGATTATATATTATTTGTATTTAATTTAAAGTTAATTTAAGTTTAAATTGTTTTTAAAAAGTATAGTCATAGTGTGCTGAAACTGTATTGTAAAAATATTATTTCTTACGAAATAGTTTTATTTGCCCAAGAAGTTGTAAAAGGTTTTAGTGTATGATTAGAGAAGGATTTCCGTATAAAGGCAGTGGCTTTTGATATTATGGAATGGGAGAAGCTCCGATTTAAAATGTAGAACTGTGTTTTTAATTTTTAATATCCTTGTTCCTTCTTTTGTTGTTTGTTTATTATTATTATTTTGTCATTCCTGTATACTTATATGCAGTAACCGCTTATTCTCAGCGTCCGTCTTCTTATTTTATTTTATTAGGTTATTTTTGCTACACAACTATATACACAAACGTATGCGGTTCTTGCAATCGTCGTCAACATTTCCTCCTTCGATAATAATTATTTTTCATTCCACTCTACTTTAAAGCAAATATCAATAATCAATATTTAATAAGAAGAGACAAAATGTTATTATTTGCCAAATCATAACTCGTGCAAAGTTTTTTTAGCTCACTTGAATATATTATAAATGCAATATATTATACCGACATAATAATATGTATTTACTTAATCAACATTTGCTTTGCTTTATATGTAGAAAGGAATTCCGTTGAAGTGGATGATACGGGAATATTTGTTGATGATAAAAATGTTATAACATAGTTCAATGATTTTATATATGTGTGGTATTTATATTTGTGTATTATGTACGTTGATGTAGATAGTGCACATATATTTGGAATTCTATTGTAAAATTTAAAACTATTTTATTTCTCGTGACTATCACGAATCGACGAGTTTTTCCGTTTCGCAAGATTGGAAATTTATCAGCATAGTCATCCCCCCGTGATTACTCATTCTCTAATAATTATTGTTTTTTAAAATATGTAGAGCTTCTAATTTTCAATACCGTTGTTGTCGTTATTGCGTGGGACGCATGCTATTAGAAGTCAATATAATTATATTAATGATAATTATATGTGTGTATGAAAACTGTCACATTCAATGACAATGACGACTCGTGCAGACAATAGAGAAGGATTTTTTTTAATGTCGAGATAATAATTATATATTAATGCTACAGGAACTTACGAACTCTTTTTTGTTTAGTCTGTCCGTCCTTAGTGTTGGAATGCTTGATAATGATATTAATTTTGTTCTATTAAGAATTAAATTTCAATAATAAATAAATAATAATTAATTTCTACTGAATAATAGATTAATTTCGAGTGAATATTAATTAATTTCTAGTAAATAATAATTGAATTCCAATAAAATTATTGACTCTCGTTGTCGTCTGTGTGATTTTCAGGTGGTTTGGGTAGCTACACGCCAAGTAAGCTCGGGAATTCCTACCAATTAGGCAATTACAGTGAGCGGGTGGTCGTGACGAAGAAGCCCACGGAGAAAGGAGGAGGAAATAATAATAATAGTAGCAGTAGTAGCCCGGAGGTCATTGAGGATTACTTGAAGCCCGACACAACCTCGACGACATGGAGTAGTGAAATCGGAGCTGCAGACATTCTATTTTAATGTATACCTATAATAATTATAAATATATGTAATAATAGTAATTTAATAATATAATACAGTAAATTAATTAAGTCGTCAGCATATCAATAAGCGTTCATTAGTATTCATATTTGTGTACATTGTCTATATTCGCGAATATTTATGTAATTATTTACAACGTTTGTTGTTATGTTTTGTGCACGCACTCTCGAGCCTTCAATTCAGGTCGTCAATGTTCACGCATTCTCAACTTTATTGTACTTCACTGATTATTAATAATACTATTATTATAACTTTACTATACTTACTTATTTAGTATTATAATTAAATGTCCTCCACGTCCTCTGTGAGTGTAATTATTTAACTTAAAACATGATTTCGTTCAATCATAATAAGAGCAAAACAAGGTATGTGTACCATAATAGGAAATCCTAAAATACCTAAAATTATGATAATAATGTGACGATTGACGATATAGACAAATGTTGTTGTTGTGCCTTGTCGGCCGTGTCTTGGTACGTAAATAAGTTAATTAATAGAAAATAGATAAAACTAATGATGTGACCCTATAAATGAGAAAAGAATATAGAAGTACGCTGTAGATACTGGAATTTAGACTATCCAATGATGATACCTATACTATAACTGCGAAAAAATAATTCAAAATAATTAATAAGCGAGAGAGAAAAAAGTCGTAAACTGTATATGTAATAAAAAGAAAAAGCGCCTTTTAAATTAAAGTGAAACTAATAATGATAAGAAGAAGAAGAATAAAAAAGTGTAATTACATAAAAGCGAATAATAATTTAATAATTATTCAGTATTGAAATTAACAATTAATATTTCTATTTAAAAAATATTCTATTTAGATATTCCTTGCTTTATCTTTTCCATATGCGTCTATAATAATATTATAATTACACATACAAATGATTGTAAATTACTTAAATCAAGTGAAACGATATAATAAAATAAATTGTATTTATGTCGTCAATATTTAACGATTAATTAAAAAAATTCATGCTCCGGCTGTTTTTTTACTATTGTTTAAGTTTAAATAACTGCATGGGATAATGTAATACAGTATAATATAATATTTAAAAAGCATCGAAATTAAAGATTGTATTGCTGTGCTTTTAAATTAATTAATAATATTAAAAATGTTCAAGCCCTGATGAAAATTTACGTTTATGCCGAAATTATGTGTTTCTACATTTATACACAAACTAAATTGCTTCCACAAAAAGGAATATTTCAAATATTTCATGGTATTTTAAGTATTTTAGTGAAGCTTCCCTACAGAGGCGGAATCTTGAAAATTTCAGTAGAAGTATTTTAACTAGTAAATCTTTTTGACATTGCGCATTTTGAGGTATGGCGATTGAGGTATTAATTTGTTGTATTTTTCAAACGATCATAATTTATTATTTGGGAAATATTTTAACATGCGATATGAATCATATATTATTATACACTTTTTTCAGATGTTGGGAATGTTGGGATCATTCATTTCAACCTCTGTGCTCTGCGGTATGAGAACGGATGTGATATTATCAGGCTTAAAGGATTAAAATGTCGTACTACTTTTCCACTACACCATGACTTTGTTTTGTTGCTGGCGTGATGAATGTCACGAACAACAATGCAACGTCCAAGAGCACCTTTTGCGTAATCAGTCATTAACTATGATTTACCATATGTAGTGTAAACTGATAGAATTTTTGTTATCATAATTTAATTTCGTTAGTTTTTAGGCTCGGTGTTGATATACATATACTTATTATATGTTTCAAAATACGATGTTGGAATTTCCTTATCGAGATCTCACTTGAGTTGGCAATGAACAGATTTTGACATACATGCGATCAACTTTAATCTTTAATCCCTTCTTATGCTGATTATTAGGAAAAATTTACAGGCCCATCTCGATCTTACGTTTTATGTGCAAATTATATATTATCGATAGAGATGCACACATGATTAGTAATAATCAACCACGTGGTACTTCTTCACCTCGTGCTTCTTCACCATGGTGATGCAATTCTCAATATTTCACCTACCGTTCAGCTAACTGACACGCATACTTGTATAATAGTTGACTCGGCCAATAGTCACCAGTCACAGCATAATCCTAATACAGAACGCATGGAAGGTAGTGAACAAAGGTCAAGCAATTTCGAGGTTTTACAGGTAAATTCCAGTAGTAGTAGTGAGTGAGCGACCAATGGATTTTAATTCCATAACATTGGAATTTAGTTCCGAGGTAGCTTCACTTTCCGAACATGAGGAGATTATGGACAGTTATCATTTAGGCGGCATTTTGGGTTATAATTTATTTGATGAGGAGGAATAAGCTTATGTGGAAACAGCGGCGGAGTTCAGAGAAAGAGTAGGAATACCCAATGTTTCACCATGGGTAGAATTTAATAGAGTTGATGAATTCATTCATGATTTCCAAAACGGATTACGTGGAAATAACGAAAACTTTATTGAGTATACGCAACGTTTCGAGAACAATCAGTTCTCTTCGTCAGGCGAATTACGACTAAAGTGTAACAATCATAGGATTACATTTTTAAGTTAGGAAAATTGAAAAAACTAAAGCGTTTCATAGTAATTGTTTGTGTAATTCTTTCATTGTTGGTAGAATTGGTTGCCAGGAGTTGCAAAGTTTAAAACCTTCGTTCACGTTCATGAGTTTCTGTGTTGTCTGCTGTATGTACATGCCTTCTTTTACTTTACGTAGCGTTGTAAATTTTTCTTTTTCCAGTATTTTAAAATTCCGGAAGTCTATTGAGTGTGTCCTATTCTTGATTATGTGTTTCGATTTGATTTTTATTAGATTCATTTGTCAAGTTATACATCGAATTCAATCAATGATTTTCAATAACGGACAATATGCCTTAAATTTATAAAGAGACACAGAGGTCACATTATAATGACACAGAGGTCACCGATATGGTAGGCGGGGTAGTGTGGACATAAGGGCAACGTATGGGGGTTCGTTTAGAAGGGGCTGCATTGGTTGTGGTAGAGGAGTGATGCAGGAGTCTGGTTGGGTCAGGACGTGGATCAGCTGACGTGTCCTATATGCTTGCAAGGCTTTAGGAGTTAGGACATATGCAGCAAAGACGCAACACGTACAATCGCACAAAAATCAGGCGTGCTCTTTATGAGGGGTGAGGATTGAAAGCCACCGCAAAATCGTCCGGCATATGCGACGCTATCACGAAAGAGAGGGGGACTAAGAATTAACCACGGCCCTTATAAGGGCTACTACGAACGGCCCTTGTAAAGGTCAAAACAAAGGACTCTTTCAAGGGCCACAAAAGAATTCAAAGAGCAAAAAAAGAAATAGTGTCAATAAAAAACATGAATACGATTTTATTTACAGGTCTGAGAATGCGTGTTTGCCCGGAAATTTTTATGCGCCCGGATATGTTTTTAATAGAATAAAAAATAGATTTTGGGACTTAACGTAAAATTTAAGACTTACCGCAACGGTTTTGTAACCGATGCGCCCGGATACCCTAGTTCCGTCGCGCCCGGATACCCTAGAATATCCAAATATTATACGGTGGCAAGTAAGAATTAATAATTTGGGCGCGTAAAGAGAAATATGAATCTCAGCGGCTATAGGGCTATACGGAAATCTTTACGGTCCGGCGATATGTAACTATCATTTATGGAGGTGTTTGGTGTCTACTAAACCGCCGAGACGAAAAAATTAAAATGGGTTAGACCAATATTAATCACCGCGGCGGTAGGGAAGTGTACAATGAAGCTGCGGCCGGCTATTAATAATAACAGCTGAGAGATGTAGTTCCTAATAGGCCTGATGATACGTCCCGGAATGGCCGGGACAGTCCCGGAATGACGGGCAATGTCCCGTGTCCCGGAAGAGGATCATCCGAAACACGGGTTGTCCCGAAAAAATATAACCCTCAAATTGAAATTGTTTCGCGCGGAATAATGAGAAAAAAGTTTGTTCGGAGGTTTTAGATCTCTTGTCGAAGCTTTGCAAGATATACATTTTTAAGTATAAACACCCAAAAGTATCATCGCTGCGCGGGTATATGTATTGCATGCACTAAAGAGTGGCGTCTCCCACAGAAGCTATGTCAATGTAATCTTTTGGTTTAATTGCGCGTTATGTTATGAGCATCATTTGTAATTTACAAACCCCAAAATTTTGATAATTTATTCAGAAAATTTTTCCGACCCATTTCAAAACTGAAAAACTGAGAAGTGCTAATGGTCAAAACATAGGTGTGAAATTATGGTTGCAATGTCTCCATGAATATTCGAGGCATCTCCAAACTATTGGTTTGGACGAACAGATAAAGAAGATTTTAGTAAGGGCGCTGATGCCGCTATCAAAAAATTTGTATAACTGCTAATATCCTCCTAAATGTTCAATAACAATATGCAGTCCTACAATCTCAACTTATCTCAAATCACTGCCACGTAATGACCTTTGTCCGTACTTTTGGGACAAGATATCTCAAGAAAGCATAAAATGATTGCCACCAAACACTTTATATACTTTCTTGGAGTCACTGGTAAGGTCGGTATTGAATTAAATAAAATAGGTCTGGTGGGTTTATAATTTTCAAAAGTCTTAAAAAAATGGATTATATCGAAATATTTTACAGAATTATTTCACACATTGTTGCGCAAGTGCATTAAA
Organism: Lipothrix lubbocki; assembly: GCA_034696945.1. Taxonomy (NCBI): domain Eukaryota; kingdom Metazoa; phylum Arthropoda; class Collembola; order Symphypleona; family Sminthuridae; genus Lipothrix; species Lipothrix lubbocki. Next base: position 18,416 of record JAQGAK010002499.1, read on the forward strand.
TTATCGCAAAGCAATACTTTGATGCACAAAAAAATTAAAAAAACAATACAAGTATGCCGTTAAATTGGGTCCTCCCAGTTACAACATGTCGCAGGTTTCGAATGTTTTTAAACAAAATATGTATAAATATGTGGACAAATATCCCGGAATTCTGAATTTCAAATATCACAGGCCTAGTTATAACATGTCGCAGGTTTCGAATGTTTTTAAAACAAGTATGTATAAATATGTGAACAAATGCCCCGATATTAATTACGGCCGTGATAAGGGGATAATACGTACGGCGGGGATGGGTCAGTGGTACCATAGATTGGGACGCCCTATTTAATAAATGTATACATTGGCGAAACCAATGGCTTTACTTGCTAGTTGAAATTTAAGGCACAATAGAATTTTAATTCAAATGGTCACATTATTAACTTTTTAAATCGGAATTAAATTACATGTCCATTTTAATTTCATTATTTTTCAATTTTGTAAGGCATCGATACATATGTTATGAATAATCCATAGGCTTATATTTGATTTGTTGGTTGAACATGTGGACCTTAATTGGAAATTCCTGGCGTCTTGATAAAGGCGTTGTTATTCGTGGAAAGTAGCCGGAATATTGCGCGGTGGGTGTACTAGGGCCATTCGGTCCACGCTTTAAACACGGCAAACTCAATGTCGATCAGAATCATTCTCTGATCTGCCGTTATATAACCCATTGCTTCCACTGAAATAAAAAAAGCTTATAAATTTTTTTACGGTTACATATAAAAGTATTTTATTTCAAAACGTACTTTCATATGTTAGCGTGAAAATTGCTACAAGCGCAATCAACCCGGGATGTATATCCACAGCAATCAGCAACTGTAAGACAAATTTTTTTTTTTGCTTTAGAAATTTGCCTTTCAATTAAACCCTTCATCAAATATTTTAAACCCGTCTCAAACAATCCAAACTTGCACAAAATTATCCTAACTTTCACCAAATATTCTAACCTTGCCGCAAATAATCTAAACTTGCATTAAACTTACCTAACTTGCATCAAATAATCCAAACTTGCATCAAATTTACCCAACGTGCAATAAATTTACCAAACTAGCATCAAATTCCACATTTTTTAATCAAATTCAATATTTTAGAACCAAATTAAATATTTTTGCATCAAATTCAATATTTTTGCATCAAATTCAATATTTTTGCATCAAATTCAATATGTATGGTATAAATTCAATATTTTTTAATTAAAAATATTTTTATATCAAATTCAGTATTTTATATCAAATTTAATATTTTTATATCAAAAATATTTGTATATCAAATTCAATATTTTTATATCAAATTCAATATTTTAATACCAAATTCAATATTTTTATATCACATTCAATATTTCTATATCGAATTCAATATTTTTATATCAAATTAAGATTAATATATTATTTTCAAGATTAATGCTATTTTCAAGATTATTATGTTATTTTCAAGATTAATTTTTTTAATTAATTTTTTTTGCTTTAGAAATTTGCCTTTCAATTAAACCCTTCATCAAATATTTTAAACCCGTCTCAAACAATCCAAAC
>JAQGAK010002500.1:0-19972 GCA_034696945.1 Lipothrix lubbocki
GCTATCGCGGAGCGACCCCTTCGTCAGTAGCTTTCGAAGAAAGCGTACAAATCGGGGCGAAGCATTGATTTTTATTTGTAGTCTACTTATATTATCTCTCTTGCAAGCTTAGCGATCTTAAAAATTCCAGACGATGTTGAAAAGATGGCGTTATAACTTCTGGCGAGTCTTTTATTTCTAAATACTGCAGCTTCTCCTTGGGCTTTTGAATCGGAACGGTCACGCCTCGAAACTTTGGAGCTGATCTACAAGGCGGAATGTTAATTATTATTAAACATTAAAATACTGATGAAAATTAAATTGAACATACAAATTTGAAGAAATTGTTTAAAGAATTTCCTGTGTAAAAAAAAATCAGACATACTCTTCTCTCGCAAAATCTGCCCAAAAAGCAACAACGTCCTTTGAAAATTTATAATGTTGACTGTCCTTTTCAACGTGGAAGATGTAAGGCATGAAGAACTGCATAGCCAGATCGTCTCCGTGGCAAACTCCTTTACAAATATTCAATCCAAAAATGTTTAAAAGTAGTTTATGGTTAATAAAACTATAGAAATAAATATTTAAAATTATTAAATTGTATTTACCATAATCTCTAGGCAATTCTCCAAATAATTTCTCATTAATAAAATGTAGAGCGACTATCTTCAGGAGTTCAACCTTAAGGGGATAATCTCCTTTAATTCCGGCGATGAGCGGAGCCAATGATGGACCGCCTCGCTTATTGTAATGATATAAATACACTTGAGAGAAATTCTTCTGAACCTGGACTACCCGTTCCATTTGGAGGTTAAAATGTGAGTCGGAGAACATGTCGGTGAATTGCTGTCTTTTGCCTTCAAGGGTTTTAATGTCAGGAGGGAAGTAGAAATCCCTGATTTTCTTGGCAATTTTGGGCTGTAATGATTTTCCAAATGCAACTGCTAACAATTCATCAAAATTTGACTCGAACTCCTCCATGTATTTATCGTCCTTGTAGAATTCTGGATAAAAATTGAAAATTAATTTGATGTAATTGTGTAAAGAATAAATATTTTTATATGTTTGTTATTTTTATATATCATTTACTATTATTATTTATTATTTGTTTGTTATTATTATATATTATTTACTATTATTATTTATTATTTGTTTGTTATTATTATATATTATTTACTATTATTATTCATTATTATTATTTATTATTATTATTTATTAAAATTTAGTAAAATCCAAAGATTACCAGCAGACGACACCAGACCTTCGTGCTCAACGTTGCCAGCCATCCAGGGAACTCGATTTGCCTTGCCATTTTTAACAATTTCAAAGGGATGTTCGGTTAAAAATGCTTCAGAATCCTTTATCGTTTCAATGGTTGGACGAATTACATAACCTGTTTTTTCCGGGTGCGTAACGAAGTCAAATTGCTGTTTTTAAATACAATAAATCCATGTCGAAATTATCCAAAACATTTTAAGAATTCAAATTAATGAAGCAGCAATACCATTTATAATTATTGCAGTTATTATTATTAGTTCAAAATACCAGCTAAATTATAGCATTGTTAAGTAAGTATGTTAAGTTGAAATTATTAACCGCATCTTCCTTCGTTGCCTGGAGAATTTCGTCAACAGAAAATTTTCGCATGCAGGTCACTAGCTCATCGGTAGTCGTTGTAGGACATCCTAATTTACTCGCGAGCTTCTTTGCATGCGATTTGGAATTATCGGTAGTATCAAATCCCCATGGAACAGTTGCGACTCCACTTTGTGTAATGGCTTTGTTGAATAGCCCTTTCCCTTGCTCCGACAACATCAAATAATGGACACTGGCACCGCTGCATTGATTTTAAAAGAACATTGATTTAATGCAAAAAAATACAGATAAATTAAATTCCTTACTAACAAGTTAATAATATTGACAAAAAATACTGTGTGAAAAGTAAATTGAGTTCAATATTATTTCCTTTACCCAGCGGATTCCCCAAAAATAGTGATCTTGTTAGAATCTCCTCCAAAAACTTCAATATTGTCTTTAATCCATTTCAATGCCAAAACTTGATCTTTTAAACCCATGTTTCCTCTAATGGAAGCATCACCCGTACTTAGAAAGCCTAAAAAATTAATGAGACTTGAATTTAAATAATCCACAATTTACTATTATTATTAGCCACAATAATTGCGAAGAATATTATTGTTTGTTTAAAAACAAAATTAAATAAGAGAATACACCCGCCTACCAAAAGCCCCCAATCGATAATTTATTGTGACCAAAATAACATCTTCGTCCATAAAGTAATCCGGCCGGTAGTCATTGGAACATCCCGCAATAAATCCTCCGCCATGAATTGACACCATGACGGGTAATTTGACTTGAGGACTTAGCTTTATGTAGAATTCATACTTTCAAGTTTATTGGCAATAATTATTGATTTAAAAAAATCATCAGTGCATCCAACGATCCAACAGTACATCATGACATTATATGTATGTAGTATATGGGTAAAGTTTGAATAAATAAGTGTTTTTATCTACAGATCCGTATGATAATTACCTTACTTTAGGGACGTGTATGTTGACAAAAAGGCAATCCTAAAAAAATTAATAGAGCTGTAGAAATAAATAATTATTTTAAATAATAATAAATAAATAATTTTAAATAAAATAATTTTTCATTATTTTTAATTAAAATTTACAAAAAATACCTCGCTACCAGTCGGACGAAATGACAGAACCTCCAGCTGGCTACATTTGCTTCCATACTCTGAAGCGTCTAAAATTCCCTGCCACCTTTCGACAGGAACTGGACTCTAAAATGAGAAGATATTCTTTTAAGGTTTCAGTAAATTTAAAATACAATAAAATAAAATCCACTCATTTTAATAAATTAAAGGCGTCAAGAATTTAAAAAATCTTCAAATAATGTAGTTAGTAATTATTATTAGTACCAATAACATTAATATTACCTTACCGCAAATCGCAGTTGACCAACAGGCGGCCTCGCATACGGGATCCCCAACCATTCAAAGTATTCTCTGCCGTCTCTGGAGTAAGAAATGATCCCTTTCACAGATCCAGTCGTGCTCTCCACAATTTTCCCTTCCAATTTCCCACAACGACGTCCATAGTAAACTGCTACTGCTAAAATCAGAAGCGAAAAAATTTTCTTCTTTGACATTTTTTGATTTAATCCTAATGTAAATAGCCGTGTTCATGCCCTGACCATTCCCGTAGCACGATTGAACTTTCAATTTGATAAATCAGAATTCGTCCACGTGCCTCATTGATGGCAAAGTCCATGCATGCTGTATGCAGGCCACTAATTGAAGTTAACTCTTTTCGCATTTAATATTATGATGGATAACCTATCTTGAAGTTAAGAGAAGTGGAGATGACCCACCTTGCACCTCAAGCATAGGAAAATGTGCTTATAGATAAATGGCAGAAGCAACCACATTGATGTGAGCAAAACATTTCCTTTTACTAGCGAATAATTTGGGCCCTTTGGGTTTGAGTTTGACATTAACTGAAAGTTGCTTGTACTTCCGTATATTGCGAGAAATATTTTGTTATTCTCATTTTTTTATTCCTTATATAAAACTTGTTCTCGCACTGTTACAACTTCCTATGTGTATAAAGCCTTTATGTTTACGAGGCACCTGTACACACTGAAACAGTTATGCTTGACAACATTTAAGCTTGATTCCCTTTCCTCTCAGTTCGTTTCGTTGAGGTGTCCGTCATATAATATTACGCAACTTCTCTATAGGCTCGCACATGTTTAAAGCTCGTCATGAATTACCCAACCTTATTTTCGATTTCCTTTTGTCGCAATAAACTTTTAAGTACAAAAGGCTTAAATACGAAAGAACGACCTCACAGTTGAGTGTTTTCATGCAATATAATTCAAAATTTTACAAATAATTTCAATGAATTTAAAAATAATAATACGAGATTCAATCCTTTTGTAATAAATGTATTTTTACGCGTATTTTCTGAAGTGATGCAAGTATTTAGTATTTTATAATTTTGTTAAAATAAATATTATAAATTGAACAATAAAATGAATATTTGAGGTCAATTTTTTACAGGAACAGAGTTTTAAAATTAATAAAATAATTTAAAGCTACAATTTCAAGTCATTTTTGAATTTACTTAAAACGCCCACTGATTATCTCTCTTGCAAGTTTAGCGATCTTAGAAAGTCAAGGCGCTGTTGAAAAGGTGCTGTAATAACTTTTGGCGAGTCGTTTATTTCCAAGTACTGAAGCTTCTCCTTGGGCTTTTGTACCGGAACTTCCACCCCTCGAAACTTCGGAGCGGATCTATAGGACGCAAAATAAATACTATTGTTAAAAATTACAAATTAAATATTTCAGTGAAGTTTTTTCTGGAATAATAATTAACGGTTAAGTGAGTGAGTTTTAAAGAAATTCCTGTGTATAATCAAAATGCGAACATACTCATCTCTTGCAAAGTCTGCCCAAAAAGCAACGACATCCTTCGAAAATTTATAGAACTGACTGTCCTTTTTGACGTTAAAAATAAAAGGCATGTAGAATTGCATGGCAAGATCATCTCCGTGGCAAACTCCTACAAAAATTCGAATACAAATCCATTTAGTTAAAATCTAGTAATAAAAACATAAAAATTTAGTAATAAAAATATAAACATTTTAAACTATTAAATTCTATTTACCATAATCTCTAGGCATTTCTCCGAATAATTTCTCATTAAAGAAATTCACTGCGACTATCTTCAGGAGCTCAAACTTAAGAGGATAGTCGCCTTTTATTCCAGCGAGAAGTGGAGCTAATGATGGACCGCCTCGCTTACTGTAATGATATAAATAAACTGGAGAGAAATTCTTCTGAGTCTGGACCATCCGCTCCATTTGGAGGTTGAAATGTGAGTCGGAGAACATGTTGGTGAATTGTTGTCGTTTGTCTTCCGGAGTTTTAATGTCAGGAGGGAAGTAATAGTCTCGGATTTTCTTTGCTACTTTGGAATTTAATGATACTCCAAATGCAACTGCTAACATTTCGTCAAAATTTGATTCGAACTCCTCCTTGTATTTATCGTCCTTGTAAAATTCTGTACGTCAACATTTCTTGTAATTAATTACATATAATTATTATTGAATTTAATTAATTTTACAAATTCCAAAATGTCATTGGATTATTTTTTTTGAAAACTAATTTTTTAAAATATGTTTTATATAAATGTAAAAAATCCCTAATAGCTGGTGGTAAAAATGGTAATAAGCTTACCAACTGAAGACAGAAGACCTTCGTGCTCAACGTTGCCAGTCATCCAAGGAACTCGGCTTGCCTTGCCCTTTTTAACAATTTCAAATGGATGTTCGGTTAAAAATGCTTCAGCATCCTTTACTGTTTCCACAGTTGGGTGAATTAACTTTCCTGTTTTTTCTGGATGCGTCACGAAGTCAAATTGCTGTTTTAAATAAAGAAATCCATGTTAATTAAGAAATTATTATTTTATTTATTTTACATTGTTACTTGAACTTGCTGGTTAATAGGCTAATTATTGAATTTGAAAATATGAAAGCAATTTTATTATATTGTTTTACCACATCTTCCTTCGTCGCCTGAAGAATTTCGTCACCAGAGAGTTTCCGCATGCAGGTCACCAGTTCATCCGAAGTAGCTACAGGGCATCCTAACTTACTCGCAAGCTTCTTCGCATGCGATTTAGAACTCTCTGTAGTGTCGAATCCCCATGGAACAGTTGCTACTCCACTTTGTGCAATGGCTTTATTGAATAGCCCTTTCGTTTGCTCTGACAACAGCAAGTAATGAACACTGGCACCACTAAAATTATTTTAAGAAACCAATTAAAATCTATTAAAACCAATTAAAGAATCATTACTTAACCACATATTCCAATTATTTACAAAATGATTAATCCCATTAAAAGCAATAAAAATAATAAAACCATGGAAAATTAAATATGGAAAGCAACATTAACAATGAAAGGAAATTGAAAATATTGTATTAGATTCTTTTCTAAAATAATTAAGGCAATTAATCTAAATTATTGAATTTCCTAATTTTATTTTGTTACCCAGCGGATTCGCCAAAAATAGTGATTTTATTAGAATCTCCCCCAAAAGCTTCAATATTGTCTTTAATCCACTTCAATGCCAGAACTTGATCTTTTAAGCCCATGTTGCCTCTAATGGAAGCATCTCCTGTGCTTAGGAAGCCTGGAAAAAAAATAACGGGGAATTTAAGTTTGCTCTCATTATTTTAGAATCCAATTAATTTAATTTTAGTTCAAGTGCAAAAATGATAAGAAGTCTAAAAAGTTAATAAACAAACCATACCAAAAGCCCCCAATCGATAATTTATTGTCACTAAAATCACATCTTCGTCCATGAAGTAGTCCGGCCTGTAGTCATTGGAGCTTCCTAAATTAAATCCCCCGCCGTGTATTGATACCATGACTGGCAATTTGGCTTCAGAATTTAGCTATGCAATGTAAAAAAAAATAAAGTTGACACCTAAATTTATGCCATTTTAAATATATTTCTTAGCACTATCAAAAAATTACATTTTGAATTAAAATATTTATTAGTGAGGTTCTCAAATTTCCCCTTTGGTAATAAACTTACTTTAGGCACATGCACGTTGACAAAAAGGCAATCCTAAAAATACAAGAGTTGTATTATAGATATTTATTTCAGACCAGATCAGCCATAGATTTCAATTTTGTAAATTAAAATAAATACCTCACTACCAACTGGACGGTATGACAGTGCCTCCAGCTGGCTACATTTGCTTCCGTACTCGGAAGCATCTAGAATTCCCTGCCACCTCTCCACAGGGAGTGGACTCTAAAATTAGAAAATGTAAAAAAAATTGTATCAAATAAAATCAACAGGTTTGAGTAAAACGAAGAATTTAATGTTAAAACGATTTACATAATTATTGTGAATAAGTAGTAGTGATAATAACTTACCGCAAATCGCAGTTGACCAACAGGTGGCTTCGCATACGGGATCCCCAACCATTCAAAGTATTCTCTGCCGTCTCTGGAGTAAGAAATGATCCCTTTCACAGTCCCAGTCTTGGTTTCCACAGTTTTCCCTTCCAATTTCCCACAGCGTCGTCCATAGTAAACTGCGGCTGCTAGAATTGCAAGGGAAAATATTAGCTTCTTTGACATTTTGATTAATCCCAATGGTGTCAACAGTTGTGGTCAAGCCCTGGCAGTTCCTCAAGCAGGATTAAACTTTCAATTTGATAACCAAAGGTCATCCACACGCCTCAATTTATTGCAAAGCACACAGATGATGTTGTTCATGTCAATTGCGGAGATGTATCTCAATTCATTTATTAGATACTGCTCAAGGGCAAATGTGTTTATAGATAAATGACATCGAGCGTGTACTTTGGTCAGGGCAAATCATCCTTTAATTTGCTATGGAAAAATGTGGGCTCGACACTAATAGATGGAAATATAATACATCCGTATACATAATATGTACATAACCGCTTTCCTTTAATTTCGGCTTTACTAGGAGCACTGGGGGAGGAATCTCAAGAGCTTTTACCCTGATATTTAATTATGCTGATGTAGCATTGATTTGCTCGACATAGTTTCTATTGTTTGTTAATATTAGCGAAATCTATTATTCCGAAAAATATTTTATCTAGTTTACATTAACAATACACTAATAATGAGGTCATTCAAGTCTTAATGAAGTGAGTTGAGATTAAAAAATTATTAAACCGATTGAAGGTAATCATTAGAAATGATGTGTTAGCAAAGGATGTAAGACATGACTTTCGTAGTTGTTTCGAGTCCAATTTCAGAAATGCCAATTTAAAAAAATCAAATTGTTTGATTTTATTTATTCATTTACAATCGATTTTATTGGTAACTTCAGACGGGGAATTATTATAAATGCCATTTACTCACCGTAAGGCAACGAATTTATATCTCTTAACAACTTAAAATGTTTATTTATTATGCAAAGAATACCTCCTGATTCAAGCATAATCTAATGAATCATGATTTCGATGAATCAAATAGATAAGTAAATGTTTACGATCATTACTTGTAATTCGAATAAATTATATGTACATAGAAATTCAGTAATCAGGAAATATTCAAATTGTTCCGTTGGAGTTACGATCAGATAAACGTAAAATGTAATAGAATTTTAAATATTTCGAACATATTCAGCTTCTCCATCATTATCTTAGTATTAGACGGCTTTATATTCAATAAAAAATGTAAATTTAATCAACATTTAATTGAAATTTATTCTCCAATGATGACCATTTCCTGATCGAAAGCTTGACAATAAATTAGAATCTCTAGTAAAACCACTTGTATACCAACAATTTCAATTAAGTTAAAAAATTCAAGCTATAGACCGAGGACAATTCAAATGATTTACCACTCGGCTCTAAAAATGATGAGAATTCGTAAACTTACACAATTGCTACACCAAAAATTAATTGCTGGAATAATTCAAACTACGGTGTATATGTTTCAGCACCGTAAAACATTTGTACCAGAGCTTCAACATCGCAGTAATTTCCTGTTTACTTTTCACATGTGCAAATTTAATATTGTGCCTCTAACGATCGACACAGAAACTAACAGACTAAAGGTGAGCAATCCTAGGCGACTAAGGGAATGGAGACTGTTGGCAATGCTGTCTTTCCTCCATTGGATCCTCAGTGTTGTAAGGGTTCCATACGAACTTCTGAATTTTAAAAGGAGAACTCTCATGGAATTTCTAATTACTTTGGTGCTTGCATTTAGCCAATTCAATGGTCATGCGATATTGTTCACGTTCTACGTTCAGTATGCGGACGCGACTTGTTTGCTATTTAATTACAGCGTTTTCAGTGAGCATCATAAACTGGGTTGGAGGTTGGACAAAAGATTTCGACATTTTATCACCCTTCTGCACGGTAATCTTGTTATTGTGCCATTGATATTTTTTTCGATGATGTTTTACTACCCAAATAACGTATTTTGTGCGTATTCTTTAATACCACAAAAATGGAAATCCCCACTTATTCTGGCAGTTGTGCTTACAACTGAAACCGTTATTACTACTTTACTGGTATGGAGCATTAGCGTTGCGTCCATGATGTTGCTCTATTTTTTGCAAAAAACTCATGAAGGGATGGCTGTAGCCATGGAACAAGCAAAGATAAGGTTATTTAGTTTTTATTTTGAAAAATAATTAAAATGATTCAACTTCAAACATTTTAATAATAATAATGTATAATAACCTTATTTTGAATTAAAAGTTATCGCCTAAAGTTTAAACTTAATTAAGGTTTCTTTTTGTAATACTAGGAACGTAAGATTTGTCGCAATATCCAAAGGTCTTCGATCAGCTTGTAAGTCGTCTCGAAATGTTCAACTGGCGTTTTCCCTATTCAACGTTTGCTTCTCCAACTTTCTTTTGGTCATCAAGATGCAAGTCTACGCAACGACCATAATTTGTTTCACGTCAACGTTTTTATTCCGGAAGGACAACCCAACCGTGGCCTTGGTGACATTAATAGCCGGTTTAGAATTGATGGGAGGTTACATTTGGTGCGGTAATTACCTGCGCGGGATTCCGATCAAGTTTAAAAATATTATGCGGCAAATGAAAATATCCACGAATACTTTCCAAATCCACAGGAGGAATTATATTTACAAATTAATCAATTCATTTCCCGAAATCCAAATTCGGCTGGGTGATTTAGGTTACGTTCATCAGGATGCTTCCCTGCAATTTGTTAAGTTTGTCATTACTATGCTGTAAACTGTTAATCGAAATCGACAAATACAAATTCAAACTTTGTGGAAACTTTAATGAACATATTAATATTATATGCATATCATTTGTTATTTAAATAACAATTTTGCCTAAGCTGGTAATTTATTTGTGTAGCTAACTTTAGTCAAGAATAGAAAATATATTTCGTTTGTGTTCAAATTGAATGATTATTCAAGCATCCAAATATTTACGTACCTAGTCTGAAGTTACATTATCCCGTATATTGTATTCCATTACAGCATAAAATCAGTTCCCCTTAATAGCAAAATGTTCAGAAATAGATTGACAAATTTGTTGTACACGTGTTTCAAAGTATGAAATTATCCAAAAAACAATTTGTATTTTTAAATAATTAATTATAATATTGCCATGTCTTGATCTCCAAAAAGGAATTCAGATTTACACTTCAAATGATTTTCCTAGGCTAAGTGGTTACATTGCGTTCAAAAGTTACACAACGTGCTTTTTTTACTTTCACGGCCGCAAGTCAAGTGAGCCCTTTAAAGCAAAACAGATTGATTTTAAAATCTCCCAAGTGGGCGGTTAATTTGCAGTTAAGTTTGGCAATAACATTTATGAAGCATGATAAACCTCCTCAAAAAATAACTACAGCAATCAATTTCTGAACAACCCCTGTAAAATAATTTCATAAATTTTCTAATCAAATTGCTCAATTTTATTTGAGCAATCACCATTCTTGTAATATCTACACTTTTGTAAATGACATATGTAACAAACTCGTCCAACATAAAAACATAAATTTATATTCCAATGTTTATGTATAATTTATATAATGCTCAAGAAGTATGTTCAAGAATAACTGTTTTGACACACTTCACCACCAACCTGTGCGCTGAACGTTTCTTGTATTGAAAAATTATAAAATATTTCCTTTGGAATTAAATGATTTTTATTATTATTTTTATTATTTATGTAATCACTAAACTATTTAGGAAAGTTGCATGCTTGGTACATAAACCAGTTATTAAACTAATTTGGAATAAGTGGTACGTATGGCGCATTCTGGAATCAATTTTCTGAATTTTATTAAGTCCGTGAAATTTTTAAATCTGAAAATAATCCCTCGGAGCATATTATGTTCAAACCAAGTGATATTGTGAGCGTTATATAACTGCATTTTATACGATTATTGTTTGTTTTATTTTTTTATTTAAAATTTTCAAACAATATCTATAAATACACGTGAGAAAGCTTACCCGTCTTATATTTCCTCCTTAAAAATGAAGAAAATACGCAAATTTATAAAGCTACCTCCAAACCATTATATTCGCCGAGCAATTGCAACCACAAATAATTTACTTCAAAGATGTAAAACAATTCTACAAGAGCAAGAACGATGGCGAAGTAATTACCAGTTTACTGAGTACATGTGTAAATATAACATCGTACCTCTTACGTTTGATACCAAAGAAAATGTAATCAAAGTGAGTAACCCACACAAAACACGGTATTGGAGAATCCTGGCGATGTTTTGCTTCCTCCACTCATTCCTCAGTTTTGTAAGAGTTCCAGGGGAGCTTCTGAATTATAAGAACAGACATGCTTTGGACCTGCTAATTACCTTGGTTATTGCATTTAGCAAATTCAATGGTTTTGCCCTATTGTTCGCCTTCTACGTTAAATTTGCGAACGTTTCGTGTTTGTTATTTAACTACGGTGTGCAGAGCGAAGGCAAACTCGGTTGGCTGTTGAATAAAAGATTTCGACATTTTATCATTCTTGTTCACAGCAACCTTTTTGTTGTGCCTTCAATACATTTTTGGATGTTGTTTTACTACCCGAATAACGTATTTTGCGCCTATTCTTTATTACCTCAAAAATGGCAAACATCTTTTGTCCTAGCAGTCGTGCTTATGATGGAGACCATTCTTACTGCGCTACTGGTGTGGAGTGTGAGCGTAGTGGCCATAATGGCGATCTATTTCATGCAAAAAACGCGAGAGGGCATGGCTGTAGCTATGGAACAAGCTAAAATAAGGTAAACATTGTCTGATTTTAAATATTCAAGTAATTTTTAACTGGAATCCATTAAAACTAATTTTGATTTCACAAGTATGAACAGGAACGTTACATTTGCCACAATATCCAGTGGCCTATCAGCGTGTAAAACATGTCGAAATGTTCAACTGGCATTCGTCCTATTCAACGTGTGCTTCTCCAACTTCCTTTTGGCCATCAAGATGCAAGTCTACGCAACAACCATAGTTTGTTTTACGTCAACGTTTTTATTCCGGAAGAAAAATCCCATAGTTGCATGTGTGACATTGATAGCGAGCATTGAATTAATGGGAGGTTACATTTGGTGCTGCAATTATCTTGGAGGAATCCCAATCGAATTTGAAGATATTTTGAGAGAAATTAAAATTGCAACGGATACTTTTTACATTTTCCGGAGTAATTATATTTATAAATTAATCGATTCCTTCCCTGAAATACTTGTTAGGTTGGGACACTTTGATTACATTCATAGGGACGCCTCTCTTCAATTTGTTAAGTTCATTGCAGCCTTGGTAGCCAAAATTGCCATTGTATTATGTGCTAGACAAGGTGTATGCTAAATTGACATGGGAATAAATACTGATTTATCTTTTCACTCTATGGACCTGCGTGTTATTCATAGTCTGCGCTACATTATTGTGCGCGTTTTTAGGGGCAGCGCTAGCGCCCCCTATAAGTTTGTACTGTCTGTACGTCTGTTAACACGATAACGACAAAACGGATCAACCAATTTTTCTGAAACTTGGTGTACATCGTCCCCAGGCATAGAGCTTGGATGAGTTCAAAGTTGAGCCAAATCCATCAAACCGTTTCGGAGTTACCGGGGTATTTGAAAAACGTTCTCCAGATTTTGCTGCAGTTTAGTGTAGACAGTCCCCAGGCATAGGGCTTGAATTACGTCGAAGTTGGGCCGAATCGGTCGAACCGTTTTTGAGTTACCCGGGTATTTGAAATATTTACCCGCAATTTCGCTGAAACATGGTGTATAGATAGTCGCCAGTCTCCAGATAATAAGGCTTGGCTGAATTCGAAGTTAAGCCACATTAGTGACTAAGTTTTGGAGTTACCCGGGTTTAGATGCAAGTATTGAATAAATAAACAAGCAGTTGTTACAAAAATGGATAAAAATGGGGAAATGAAATAATTTATATTTAAACACTGATTTGACCCATGATAAATGCCGGGGTAACTGCGCTAGCGCTGCCCCTTCGCTCGAGGACCCTGTCAGGGGTGCCATAAATTGTTTCGAAGCGACGATTTTTTAGTGTATGATAGCATATGCATTACAATTAAGTCAAATGTTTATTTGATTAAATTGTTGGCTCTGTTTTAAAGCAATTCTAGGTGGATCTGTGGTTAATTTCGAGGTCCACACGACAAAAGCATATCTTGGGCTCAGCTCGTTTACAACAATTCCATGATATTTTTCATCAGAAATAATAAATGTAAACAAAATTAAGTAACCAATTACCAGAAACGTTTGTACTATAAATGAAAGTTGTGCAATACTATTATTATAATTTAAAACTCTAGATATGTAATCCTTTTTGGAGTATTTTCAGGTTGTAACAAAAAAAACGTGTACGTCAATTTGACGTAAAACCGGTCATTAACTTTTTAATTTAAAGCTAAAATCCATATATAAGGCGAAATTAAGGTTCAAATATTATGCCAGATATTATTCAAGATAATTTGAGCAAATTGTAAGAAATAAAAGATTTAAATGCCTGGAATTGTAGGTACATACATAGTCGTCGAATGTCAATGGAATAAGTTATGTCAAGAATGAAAGGTTGTTTTAGCGTGTTTATGCATCCCCTGTCAATAAATTTTAAATTCAGCAACTATACATACATAAAATTTAAAAACGAACGTTTTCTCAACTCTTTGCAAAATGATCAGGATCCTTAAATTCTTTGTTCTCTGTGGTCAAAATTCAGTTTGTGAAGCTTTTGCACATGGAAAATCGATATTTCGACGATGTCAAGTACTAATACAGGCTCAGAGAGATCTTAGTAATTTTCATCTGTTTACCAAAATCTCTCAATGGAATATGATTCCTATCCGATTTGATACTAGATATAATCTGATTGTATTAAAAGACCCCTGCAAGCAACGGTGGTGGAAATTTCTGGCCTTTGCCTCATTGTTTCGTTTGTTTATAGTACTAGGGCAGGTGTTGATGGAATTTCTGAATTATCAAGAGGAAGGTATCATGGATTTGATACTTATAGCGATCGTCGCAATTGTACATCTAAATCCTCACATTGTTCTACAAACTATATTTCTGAAGTTCGGCAATGAATTTTGCTTGCTATGGAATTATTGTGTAGATAGCAAAAACGCACGGAGCTGGTCTTTGAACCGAAATTATCGAGCTCTTGCAAATCTTATCCGCACGAATCTATTCGTCGTACCAATACTTTATTGTTTTATGATGTTCTCCTATTCAAATAATTTATTTTGCGGATATTCGTTGCTGCCTCCGGATTGGCAATCATCATTGACTTTAGTCGTAATCCTGACTGTTGACACAATCAACGTAGCGTTCTTAAATGCGAATGTTTGCATTGTGGCTATGATGTCTCTACATTTCATTCAGCGCATTAATGACGAAGTGCGCCGTACCATAGCACAAGCTAGTATAAGGTAGTTTTTAATATAGTAGATGTATTGATTTAATTTTTTAAACATGTGTTTTAGTACAAATAATATTAACAATTTAAATTAATAATTTAACTATGGATAATGTAATTAATTAATTTCATAGGGCTATTTTTTTTGCTGGGCTATCTCAAATTCTTCAATCAGCTTGTAAAACTTGCCGATGTCTTCAATTGGCGATTGTTCTATTCAACATGTGTGGCTCCAACATCCTCCTGATCCTGAAAATTGAGTGCTACACAATAGCAATCCTTCAATTCACGGCTGCGTTCATGCATTTATTCTCAGAGCAATCCAACCTTGTAGCTCTTCTGGCGTTCTTGTCAGGTTTAGAAGTTTCCGTGGGCTATATTCATTTTTGCAACCATATGTATCATATTGTGGTCGGAATTGAAAAAGGTATACGTCAAATCAAAATCGGGACGGGTTCTTTGCATGTTAACGGAAGAAAATATATTTACAAGAAGCTCGAATCCCTTCCGGACATCCATATTCATCTAGGTGGTCTTGATTATCTTCATCGAGATGCTTCACCGCAGTTCATTTTGTTTGTTGCTGCTATGGTTGCCAAAATCTCTATTATTTTGTGTGGGAGGAAACGGTTATGTTGAACTATAATTTACTGTACATATGTAATTTGCTTGGATTATATTTTGTATAATCAATATATCGTCGGACAAATTAAAAAAGGAGCTTATGTGCTTTTAACACAATACATAAAAGCGCTACATATGTATGAAGTCATAAGTCTGCTACGAAAAGGAGCTTTTTATACGGGTGTAAATTTCCAAAAACGACATGTTCCATTTTTGTACAGACCCAAAATCATATATTTTTAAGTTTCTCCGACGATATTATGATATAAATATTGATATACTTTATGATTTTTCAAAAATACGCTTTTATGAACTGTTAAAAAATTACTTTTTGTCTTCACGATTTTCCATGTTAAATAATGAGGTCATTTTTACCATTATTTATTCAAGTAAGTTGGGTCGTAATCGAAATCGTAAATCTAAAGTAATGGTGATTTGTGTATTATTTAGCCATTATTATAATTGAAATTACTGATACATAGTAGGTTGATTGAATCGAAATCATTCAAATAATAATTGGTAATACACAAAAAATTCTTATTTCAAAAGTTTCAGTTATTGAATTTCTACTACTTAATTCATTTAATACTTAATTTAGTTTACTCTCAAATTATCTTCCAAATTCATATGTATTGACGAATATCATTCATTGGTAATACCAAAGCAATAGAGGTATTAGGGAAAATGGATTTTTATTGGAACGGATTTCGTCCAAGGAAAACTTGCTGCATGCATTCAATTTTTGCATTAAACGTGGATGTATATTAACAGCCCCTGATTTTCAACATCAAACGTAAAATTTTAATGTTAAAATTCTGATTTCGGAAAAACAAAAATGTTTAAAATGTATATTGAAAACGAGAGTTTATGAAGATCCATTGCAGTCTAATAAGTTACAAAATATTTGTCGCACTTTAAAAACCATTTAATTATCCCCTTCACGATCAGCTCTGGAGGACTCAAAAAAAAATATGCGAGCACACTAAAAGAAACCAGCGCCCCTGGAAGATTATGACACTAATCTGCTGTCTTTGAGACCTAGTGGCACTGGTAAGATTAGTTATACAAATCTTCACTCATTATCATGGCGGCCTTCTGATTTTACTATTAAATGCACTAATATATAACGATGTGTATGTGAAATTTTACTGCAACAACAATTATAGCAAAGCATTCTAACATTTGTATTTTGTGGGTTGTAGGACTATGCTGTGGATGCTAACCGTTCCGAAAGTTTTTGTGTAAAAGAGAATATTTATTGGACCGAATTAGTACGCCCCATCACCTTTTTTGACTTTCCGGATAATTCATAATTGCCATTTTGAAACACGGAATGGTCTAAACTCCATTGGTGTAAGGCGTAAGGTAGAGTGACGTGTGTAGTATATGTACATGAGTTCTGCTTTTCTTAAATCTTGCGTGCTACCAATGAAGAGTCACATTTACTATATAACTATACCGGTACTTCAATATACAAGATTCACATTTAATTGATTTGTTTATAGTGAAAACCCTAATAGAACCAAAAGGTTTGCCGTATTGCACAAAAATTTGATAAAAGAAAGATGAGCATACTATGTAAATTGAATAATTTGAATAAAGAGATAAGATGGTTGACAACTCTGTAATGGCCTCGTGTGCTAATGTATCGGAGTATAAACCCAAATTTATTTATTTGGATTCATCTACCCAACATAGTAATTTATTATCCTAGTAATTTCACTTCAATCTTTTTATCCCGCACTTATCCGTTACATACATAAGGGCTTATCTTCAAAATACATTTTATAAACATTATTTTGACATTACTATTTTATATATAAATAAACCAATATAACTGCTATATGTAAGAGTTATATAGATTTGGTTATGCGCTAAATACTAATAGCTGCACAGCAGTGACAGTATTATACATACACAACTAAATATTCTATATTTAACATAAACGATTTTTGTCAAAATCTAGCATAAATAATGCTAATTATTATAATTGGTAACTCCGAAATTTTAACGAGCGTAAAAATCCGAATCGAGCCCTAAAAGGATCCGGCTTCAGTCTTGCTCCAAAATTGTCAAACACGAAAACTTGCATATCGTCAGTGCAATATTTTGTCGGAGGGAATATTTCTCCCCGGAAATGTAGTGTTTCACTAAAGTAAGAAATAATTGTGTAAAACACACTGGAATATATAAAATTAAATAAATAAATTCTAGACGATTGTAATTTAATTGTGAATAACCTTGCGGATGCAAAGGAAACAAGAAACTTGACAAAGTCTTTGGAATAATCGTAATTCTGGGAATCAGGGTTGATTCCGGAAGTTCCCATGTACAGCAACCCATCGCTGCAATGGTCGACACCTAAATGTTACATAAACGTAAGGAGGAATATTAAATGAAAACAGCTTATATAGGATGAGTAATTATAAAAAAAATGATTTAAAAAAAATTTATTATTACCATAATAAGGAGGTTCTCTTCCCAAAATCGTTCGAAAAATGAACTTATGAAAGGAATATAGCCAATCCTCAATCCAGAAGGGCCACTGGCCTCTTATCGCAATATTATAATTTGTGTACGAGAGTGGTAGATCGGTTTTGTTGTACATGAAAAAGTACACTGGAGAAAATTCGCTTTGCAGTCTAACTGCTTCCCGTGTATCAAAACTAAACCAACTGTCTGTCAGCATGCGAGTGTACTTTTCGAATTTTTCTCGTTTGCTTAATTTTTGTACTTGCTCTTCGGAAATGTAAAAATCCCTGAGTCTCTTTACTGTTTCTCTCGTCACGTTTGCATCATTCATTGCAAAGGCTTGTCGGATACAAAATTCCCAGTTTGATTCGAATTTTTTAAGACTGTGATTATTCTTTAGGAAAACTGTGGAATAGAATAATAATAATTATTAGTGAAATCATTTACGATTCTAAAGTACAGAAATCTAAAATATTTGTACAATTTACATATATTTTTTATTGAAATTACTTGTCGAATTCATTAATCCTTCATCCAATGTATGACCAACCATCCAAGGAACTTTCTGGTATTTTCCTTCCGTAATAGTTTTGATTGGTAATTCTGTCAAAAATGCTTTCTCATCTTTGACTGCTTCAATAATCGGGGAAAATCCCAGATGGTGATTGCTGGGATCTGTGACGATGCTTTTTTTCTTAACACAACAATTAATAATAATAATAAAAACATAATTAGTTAATAAGGAATGAATGCATAAATATAAAATAAATAATAAATAAAATAAAATAATAAGTACATAATAAATAAATAGTAAAATAAATAATAAATAAAATAAAATAATAAGTACATAATAAATAAATAATAAAATAAATAATAAATGAAAGAATAAGTACATAATAAATAAATAATAAAATAAATGATAAATTAAATAATAAGTACATAATAAATAAATAATAAAATCTATTAAATAATACGTACATAATGAATAAATAATAAAATATATTAAATAATCAGTACATAATAAATAAATATTGAAGAATTAATTTTCAGTGTTGTAAATAAAGCTTCTAAATACCAAGAAAATATAATATTAACAAATAAATCCTTTTTTGCTACCCAAATAATATGACTCCGCTTCTGCAACAATTCCTTAACCGGAATTTTTCGCAGACACGCAACAATTTCCTCGGAAGTTTCTCCTTTGCAACCAAACGTTGCTGCTACTTCGAGTGCAAATTTCACGGCTTGCTCCGGAGTTTTCACCCCTTTACCCATATTTGCCGTCCCGCTTTGAGAAATACCCCTTTGAAACAAGCCTGTCGTTAGTTTTGACATCATTAACGCGTGAACGCTGCAAGCGCTGCAAAGAAAACAGTCCATTCACATTATTATTTTTGCACACACATAAATTTATATTTATATACAATATTTATATTTCTTGGAATATTAATGTAAATGTAATAAAATTCAAAATTAGTAAAATATTTCAGTAAATTTGCACCCTGCAGACTGTCCCATCAGAGTAACTTGCTTTGCATCCCCGCCAAAATATTCAATATTATCATTAACCCATTTTAGAGCCACAACTTGATCCTTCAATCCCATGTTGCCTCGCACGACGTCATCCCCAGTACTTAAAAATCCTTGGGATATTATAAATTTCATATAAAATATAATAATATACATATAATATAATACATATACATATATCTACATGTACAAATAATCCCAGAAACGTTGTTTGAAAAAGGAATTCAACAATAATTGAAAGATTAATGAAAACTCACCCAGGATTTCCAGCCTGTAATTTATAGTTACAATTACTACATCTTCGTCCATAAAATAATGCGGGAGCAATTTTTGTGCATTTCCCAGAGCGTAGGCTCCTCCATGGATGTTAAAAATAACGGGGAGTTTCTTGCCTTTGTCGTGTGGCTGCAATTTTGAATATTTTTAATTTGTTAGTTTTTAATTATAATATTTAATAATTATTTTTTTAGACTAAGAAAATTATACTTAAAATAATCATACAAATGATGAAAAACTTAAGCACTTTTACCTCTTTAGGCACGAACACATTGAGAAATAAACAATCCTGAACTCCAGAAAATGTAAAAAAAAATAATTATTATTCAATTCATAAACCAGTATTCAAATTAGGGGATAAAATCACTGTAAATTTAATTGATTTAAATTCTGTTGTAGATTCCACAAAAACGTACCTCCTCACCCGTGACTTCCTCCGTAAAAAGATCTACCTGTGAACACGCTGGGCCATATTCACTTCCATCTAAGATCCCATCCCATTTCTTTATTGCTACTGGATCCTGCAGTATTTTGAAATAATTTTAAATATAATTAAAATATTTATCATAATTTTAAACATAATTAAAATATTTATCATAATTTTAAACATAATTAAAATA
>JAQGAK010002501.1:0-19965 GCA_034696945.1 Lipothrix lubbocki
TGTATTAATTTTTGTATTAATTTTTGTATTAATTTTTGTATTAATTTTTGTATTAATTTTTGTATTAATTTTTGTACCATACATTTTTCATTTGTACCATATGTTTTCGCTCATAAATTCTACAATGCTCGAATGACTCCACAATATTTAAAACTCTTCACCCCTTTGCATTCCAGACCCTGAATTTCCGCAACATTTCTAGCTGATTTTGGTGCCCCAAATGCCTCAAAGACACTCACTCAAGTTTCTCTGAAAGCATTTTAGCTGGAAGCCAGAACCATATGAGGAGAGCTGAGCCACTTTTGCACAAAGTATTTTTGGTTTTTGTGTCTATACATACTTATACAGATACAGCTAAAGTTTAAATTTGTTCTGTTAGTACTTATCCCCATATAAATATGCAGCTTTAAAATAGCTTTGCTTTCTGTGTATTTGTATTTGTTGATGTTGTGGATCCTGCTGTATGTTATCGTTGTTGTCGTCGTCCTTGTTGATGTTGAAAAGGGGAAATAAGTGTGGTTCTGTTACATTTGCTTTTCTGCTTCTGGTGGAATAATTGTAAAAGGGAAGTCCCCATTGTAGGTTAAGAAATATAAGAACTGCTCCAAGGGTTTTCAACTCTTCCCTTTACATAATGTTCCTATATGTAAGTATACAGATCGTATGGCAAAGGATCCCAAAGTACCAATTTCTATACCTTCAACACAGACATATTGGTACTTTTTGATACTTCGCCGACGATATGTACATACTACATTATTATTCCGTACGTACATATGTATACACTATAAACACACTATATATACATATTTATATACAAGACACATAATATACATATATATACTTAAGGTGTACAAAAGGTCGACGCATAACAATGTTATTGTATTATTCATGTCGTCGTTGTCCTTCCTTCTTGTTCTTGTTCTTCTTCCCTCATACTACTATATACTAATACACGCTTCTTCTTCTTCGTCTATTTCTCCTTCTTCTTATTTTTCGCGTCTTCCCTCCGTTCCCATCCCTGGGGCCATCCCAGAACATGGGTTGTGAAAGTTGTTGTTGTAGTGAGGAAAGCCTCACGGAACATCTCTACTTACTGCTCAGCCAAGCCTGAACACTCTATAAGCATCTGTAGTATATATGTACGTACTATGTGTTTCCTCCCGTACTCTCCTTCCCTGTTAACACACACACTTACACACTAACATACATATGTATAGGTACATATTACATTCATACACAGAAAGCTCATACTTCTAGTATAGTCTCCTTTCCTATTCCCGGCTCCTATTTAATCAAATGCCGCGCGTCTACCCCTCACAACATGCATCTTTTATTATCTTAACATTATGCTCCAGAATTTTCTCTTTATTATTTCCCTTTGCACAAAACTATTTCTCTGTAGGAGAAAGATCAACATGGAAATGTTTTTAAGACGACCACCATGACGACGAGTTCCTGGGAATCGCCGAAAGTAAAAGGGGAAAACACACACACACACACCGGGAAAAAATGAAACTAAGATACTACAACTGCTACTGTTTTTAATGCATTTAACTTTGCAATCTAAATTTTTTTATTTCACTTTTTCTCCTCCGGTTTTTGCTATCTCCATGTTGGGTTTTACATTCTCCTGACAACTTATTTTAGACTCGGAACGGTTTATGCAATGGCGACAAATTTCTTTCCAATAATAAATTTATTTTTTTCAATTAATTAAAATAAAATTGTTTTTTTTTCACTAAAATAGGAGAAGGTAGAAATAAAAACAAAATTTGGTAAAATCTATTTCTATTCCTCTTATTTTTGTGTGAAATAAAATTCACTGCGAAAAAAATTAAAAATAATTTCCAAATAAATAAAACTAATTTCCAAATCAATGAAATTAATTTTCAATTAGATGGGAAAATTTTTGTACATAAATAAAATAGACATATTTTTATTTTTTTCAAAGCATGATCCTTCATTAAATACAATTTATAGAATTCAAACGAAATAAAATCACATATACCTAATGTTACACATACACATGGATGTGGAGTTCGAGTACTTTCATGCATTTGATGTTCCAAGGGAAAGAAATGAAAAGGAATTGACAGCTGGAGAAATGCATGGCGATGCACATTTAACTTTACTCGAGAAACATGTACACAGTATGGATAAGCGTGTGTAAACATATATAAAAGTACATAATACGAATGCTATGTGCATAAGAAGCAGCTATACATAAACCATGTACATACATACATATCTATACACTATACTACACTATAGTAATAGTTCACACTATACATATTTATGGTTTTGCACTCCTCGGACACGTTATTTTAGTAGATCTCTCTAGATATATCAAAAAGAAACTTATCACTACTGATACCTTTTCTCCTTCGCTTTCTCCCTTCGTCGAGATTTCGTCGATGTTGCTGCTGCTGCTGCTCATCGTCGTCGTCGTCGGCTGAATCCATGTGGGATTTGCGAGGTTGTTGGGCGAGACAGGCGAGACCGGAAGAATCATGTGTGTGTGCAGTGACTGAAGGATGGGCAAGGAGTAAAACTATAATGTTTATATGTGTTGCTATTTGCTATATATTGCAGTACTTACATGGTTTATCAGCATATAAAAATTCCTCGGCCGGCTATAAAATTCTCCTTGCTATATATCACTATAACGATTTATATAAGTAACTAATCTTATCTTATTATATACAACCATATATGTGTTAAAGCTCACATGTACTTACATCGGAAGATACGCGGAAGCTATAAGGATATATAGGGAGGGATATAGAAGAGCCTGATTGTATATACTTATTATTGGCTTCCTACTATTTTGTATATACCAGAAAGGTAAATATGTACACCGGAGGTGTAAATTTTTGTCGATTCGACTCGATTAAAGGAAACGTGTGTATTTCTATTTGAGGTACAAGTGTATCCACGTTGAAAACATATAAGAGTACAAGTGTAAGCTCATAATTTATATCTTCCAACACGCTATTCCCCACTACAAGCTTTTCTGTCTTCGTACGTCGTCGTCCAAAGGTTTTCTTCGCTTGTGAGAGTAGGAGAAGAAGAAGAAGAAGCGAAAAACTATGGTTGGGACTATTCCCAGTGGAATTTTATGAAATAAAGTAGTATTATTTGGGACGAGACTCCGAAAAGAAAAAAAGGAGATGTATAGCAAATGTGAGAGCACATTGGTTTCTTAACCTATAAAGGTATACCAGAACCTTACAGATGTTAATACATATGGCGTACATACTTAAAGTATAGGGAAGATAAACATGTTTTGGGTATAGAGCTATCTATAAGTATATCTGGAGTATGTATGAATGTGCATAATCTTATAAGAGGCTTATAGTGTCTTGGCCTGTCTGAGATTGACTGAGGGAGGGATAAAAAGCGTAGGTATTTATGTGGGGGATTGACTGACCCCGTGTTTTATGACGTTTGTATTTGTCCGGCTTGACTGATATACGGCGTGGAGGTTTGTAATGGAGATTTTGAATGGGACCAGGAAGGAAATGTGCATTTATATGTGTTTAAATATCATATTTATACTTGTATAAATGTTTAAATGGTAACGGAAAACATCGTCGTTGAAGGGGCACATAGAACAACCTGCACAGTTGCTAAACACAAGGATAACTACGGTTAAAAGATATTTCACAAATATCCCAATGCAAAACTGACAATGTCGTTTAAAAGCAAGGCAGATTTGTTTACATTGTCATCAGTGTATCGCATTTATATGGGAAGCAACATCCCACTGCTGCTATAGAAAACTACTTTTAATTGTAATTCATGCGTGTAGTAGAATTCCAGCAGTGTCTAGTGCATAAGTGTCTTTGCAATGGTCAATAAACGGCATAGTCACTTTTGCACTCCAATAATTAAGAATAATATTTGGTAGCTTTTGTCGATCTTATTGCATTTTAGCAACTGTGAAGATAGTTCTAGCTGACGCGTCATATTATGAGTTTTTGTATATCACTAAATGGTCCTTCGAACCGGATTTCATATTCCATAGTATGTATGTTCAAATTACATAATCATCCACAATATAGTATTATTTCATTGTATAATTTCAGACGGCGGAAACAGTGGAGGCAATTGTGCTACAATTGATGGAGAAGCAGAGACTGGCTCGACAGAATGTCGTCATGGCCTCGACACCCGGCGGACCCGCCGATGGGTCCTCCGGTGGAAACTTGACTTGTCCAACAGTGATTCATACATTGGTAGGCACGAACACCACGACGAACACTACAACCACGCTTAGTGTGATGAATCCGAATCAGCAGCAGCAGCAACAACAACAACAAGCTCCTCAACCTCATGGATCCGCAGGCGGTAGTCGACTATCGTCCAGCTCATCCACAGCCTCGTTGGTTCAAATGCCCAACATTCCAGTAGTAGCCGGCGGGAACAGTGTACCTAATTCAAATAATTCTATGTCGTCCAATCCCTCCAACATTGTTCATTCGCCGAATGCAATGGATACATCGAACAGTCATGGTGTGATGCATCCGGGAGCGGCGCAGGGATCGAACGCCCATGGCGGTGGCGGCGTCATTGGGAGGAATGCTATGGTGAATGGCGGCGGCGGCGGGAATAATCCTAACCCAGCGGGACCTGATCGACCTTTTGTGCTTAACTTGTCCCAGTTCCAAACGGCTGGGGGGCTCATTATTCTAAATGGAAAACCGGCCGCGGCGGCGGCAGCCGCCGCCGCTGTAGCGGCGTCGCAGGCATCTAATATTTCAAATGGCGGAGCATCTTCCTCCGTCGTGCAGGCGCATAGTCACCATCTTAATTCTTCAAATACGAATAACATCAGTAGTAATAGCGCTACTCCGACGTTAGCGGCGTCCTTGATGGACATTCAAAATGCTAATTCCAACGTCTGTGACGCCTCGGGGAATGTTGGGATCACTGCCTCGAGTATGTTAGCTAGTTCGGCAGGGATGACCGCGCCCAATCAGCAAATCTTTATTCACCAGCAGCAGCAACAGCAACATTTTAATACGAAAGTAGTATCCCACCATCAGCAAATCCATGCGGCGCATCACCCGCAACAACATCATCATCAACCGGGGCAACATCACCAACAAGCCGGACAGCATCATCCGCAACATCATCTTCATCATCATCCACCACATGGTCCGAATCCTGGCGCGATGTCCGCTGGGAATGACGCTTCTGGACATCACGAGCCACAGCAACAACAGCAGCAACAACAACAGCAATCGTCTTCGCAGTCTCAACAGCAGCAGCAGCAGCAACAACACCAAGCATCTGCTCAACAACCACCAGGAACGGCAAGTTATTTCCACCAAGAAACCCTCGACATGTCTCACGAGGACATTCAACGAACGCTGTCAGCGAATATGAATATGGGGGACACCGTCGTGGATCTCGTTCCCATGTCACCATCTGCGGACGACGTGTTTGTCAATTTGGACGCGTTCGATATCCTGGCGGACCTGTCCGATGACTTGGATCAACATAATCAGAATGGCTTGGAGAAGAATACTATTGTGGATATTAATCCGGAATGGGCTTATTCAGAGGTAAGAAACATCAACCACCTTTTCCCATGTAACGCAAATGTTTTCTATATTCTTTTGTATGTCTATTTCTAAAAAGCATCCTCGCATAGTGTCGCGAATCACGAAAGTCATATATAATGCATCCCTTATTCATTTCTATCTATAGGTATTTTCTCCATATTTTCACTTTAGACAGCATTTCATTCCCGTTAGAGATAGAACACCGTTCCAAAATTTCCGCTTGATAACAACAGAAAAGACAATATAATAAGATTCCGTTTAACCTCTCGCAGTCACTGCTGCTGTGCCATATGATAAAGCAAAGCAGAGGAGAGAAAAGCAAAGCAAAAAGCAATATCCTTTATTAACAGTCGTCATTCACATTTCGTCCTGCTGTGCCTCCCGTGCATTAATTCAATTTATGTCCAGTCTCTCGCATCTCTCATCCATGCACTCCGCACTTCTATTCCGTCTATATATTCGCCTATGGGTTGTGCAAATGTAAAAATAAAATCATCAGGGAACAATCCTACGTGCTCCGTATTATTAATGGAGGCGTTAAATTTCTTCATTCATTGTACCATGTATGCTTTACTACTATAGTATATACCACATATATACGTTATACTGTACTGTAACAGTACATATATATGCAAACATACCTTTTAATAACAATAGCGAATTCATGGCTATGAAAATTCAGTAGCTATACATACACTTCTCTAATTCCAACACCGACCCATACACAGCCCCGTAGTATAAGAAGGAACAACAAAACTCCACGGAAAATTCGAGTGTGTTAAAGAACATTTGTTTAGCACTCCAGGAAAAGAGTAAACAAACTTGAATGCATGGGAGAGCCGTCCAAATATAATGCATTAAATTGGCGCGGAAATGGAGAATCCGCGTAAAGAGGGGGGGGAAACAAAAGTCAATGAATAAAAGCTGTATGTGTATCTTAAGATATACATACACACACGTTTGTGATGTTGTGTTGTTGTGCTTGAAAATAACATTTCATCTTTGAAAAGGCTAATATAACTATCTCCACAGTTGCTAAAATGCCATCAGAATGACGACAGCTCCCGAGTATATCATTTTAAAAATTTGGAATGCAAAAGTGACTACCCCGTGTATTAACCATTGCATATAAAGACACTTATGCGGTAGAAACTGCTGGAATTTTTCCCTTTCTCCTATAGGCATATGACTTATTAGCAGTAGTTTTCCAAAGCAGCAGCGGGATTTTGTTTCCCGTGTAAATGCGCTAAACTCATGACAATGTAAACAAAGCGGCCATGCTTTTAAACGACGTAGTCAGTTTTGCATTGGGATATTTGTGAAATTTCTTGTAGTGCCGTGTGTAAATACATAGTAATTCTTTGCTTTTTACTACCTGAGCAGATAGTCATATTTGCCTTATCAAAGAGCTTCTCTATATTTTTCTGTATACAGATATACTCAGGGTTATTTATATATTCTTTGGTTATATTGATAATGTGCTACATATACACTCTGTATACACTTGCAAAATAATGCATGCGCTATATATGCATATATGTGCAGTATATACGTTTGTGTACAAAAGCTACATATTAAAATATGTATCTGAAAATATGCAATTGAGAATTTTGAGAATCGAATGGAATAGGAAAGGAGGAATTTCCCTGTAAATGTATTGTGTAATGTGTGTAATGTATGCATTATTTATGAGGGCGATCAATTTAACTTATTCACGACTCTGGAGAGCCCTGGAATTCTGCTGATTTTCAAACCCAACTGGGTATTCCTTCTGTTTTTTTTGTACACATTCAAAATATGCGCATATAATATCAAGTATATATAATTTCTTTTTTTGTACATATAAAAACCATTTACATATATGCACTATATATATGCACGCTCTATACGTATAAAATATTCATTATTTGATGGAACACATATGTTTAATATTTTTCAACTTATAAGTGTATATATACCTAATGCACATAAGGGACATGCATATGTATATATTACACATTTGAATGCATGCATATACATATATCTATAGGTATAATATATGTAAATATTTGAGCCTCGGCTTTATAAATGGCAGGGAAACATTATTTTCTTTTCGGGATATTAAAATGCGGGTGATGTGATACATTCCACCACGAGTTGCCGTGCCAGCTGATGATAGAAATTGCATATGCAAAGCACCAGCACATATCATCACTATTTATACATTATATTATAGATACATCTATACTCACTTTTCTCCATTTATTTCTGTAGTCTTCATATAATAACACTTTTTTTTGATTTCCTGTTTTTGTCCACCAATGTATTTCCCTAATATACATATGCATGTACATATCGTCACGACGAATGAACCAAAAGTACCAATTTCTATACCTTTAACACACACAAGTTGATACTTTTTGATACTTTTCGCCGACGATATAATTTTGTATATAAACAAATGGTCCCTTGTTTTTAATTAATTCAGTCCTATTTTTGCCGTTGAGAGTTCGTTTTTTCTTGATGACAATTTAAAAAAAAAGCTGAATCAAAGATTATATTACACTATATATATATATGGGTTTTAGATATATTACGGAAATAAATCTGGGAATTTTTATTCTCCCGTCGTCTCATTCATATTCACATGGGTTTTCCAATCACACTATCCATCCATTTATACTTCTACTCGTATTTCGTTGGGAATTCAAGGAATATGTAAAGATAAAGAAGTTTCCACGCATCCGATGATGACATTGATGGAATAAGCATTAAATGTTGTAGAAATCCTTGGATGGCAAGTGTCAAGGAGAATAAATTTTTGGTCTAAAATTAATTCTAGAATTATTCCAGAGACAACAATTTCCTATTAAGTCAGATTTGCATATATATATGTATTTAACATTGATTATTACACAAATGGGAATGTCCTCTCCATTATTCCTTTTTTTCAGAAATCCTGTAACACAAAAAAGTGCAAAAATCTCTTTCAAAAGTATTTGCTGACGATTTTTATAACACAAATACTATAGTAAATATGATCATGCTGCGCGCAAACAATGATTTTTTGATTAAGGGAAAAGCTTTATTTTTATAGAATCAAATTCCTCTGATATTTACAGTCCAAAGCCTATTTCACCATGCCGTTTTAATCAAAGTCTCATAAGATTTCTTTTTGTCGTCGTCATTATACAAATGTACTTTTTAGTAGATGAGAAATTGAAACAGTTTTTCGATTTCAAAGAAATATCCTAAAAAATTTCCTCCGTTTTTGTCATTTATTTTCTGCGTATCAAATTATTTTGATGGAATTTCTTAGCCGGACGTGGGGTACGCTTTTCCTTTTATTAATTTCCTTGTGATAGTCGAGTGCAATATTCTTTTTGAATGATTATTAATTCTTCCTTTTTTTTACATTTGGTGATGGCGCCATGATTCTACTATTTTTTAATGTATCCATTAGTTAAGGGATAGGAAATGGCAAAAATGCAAAAAAGGTTCTAGATGATGTCATAAGTAATAATAATTGGTTTACTATAGATAGTAGAAAAAGCTAACCAGGGATATTTCTCAACAAATTCTATGTTTTCGTACTTGCAGTGATCATTTACGTGTGTGTACCAAAACTATTTCGAGGTTTATCGGTGGTTGTGCAAATTGAGCAATTTGCTTTTTTTTTCTTTTTCCTGGACGCAAAAACAATGTACATGTGTACATATTTGCATTTGTCAATTGTACTCATCCAATATTAATTCATTTCATCAATTTGTGTGTGTGTTCTACTGTGTGTGGGGAGAATTTTCGGTCTCCTGTAGTGCTTTTTATGACTGAGGAATAAAGCCTTATTGAAGGTTTCTGTGGTAAAGATATTGCTTACATGTACATATGGGAGATTTGCATTATTATATATATGTATATAGTTATGAAAATTATAAGGTTGCATATATATATACGGATATACATATATGTATGCATGTCCCTGGCGAATAAAAAACAGAAGCGTGCATTTTACATAGGAAATATTGGAATTAAATGGTATATTATTAATGTTTTCCATGTTTCTTTCTCTCGCACAGGGTGGTACCAAAATATTGATAGTGGGTCAGTTCAACAATCCACACTGGGAGTACTCGGTACATTTCGGTGATCTCCCGGTTCCTGCTGTCTACCTCCAAGCCGGTGTTCTCAAGTGCTTCTGTCCTCGTGAGTCTAATTATTACTATTTTTTTACGTGTATATATAGATACAAAAATATTTTCCATACCAATGATCATTAACTTCTCCGTGTATGTATATCATGGTGTAAAGCATCTCCTCCTATATGCCTATATAATACATATACCAACGATTATTTTTTTCCATCCACGTATTTTGTTTCCCTTATCATTTCCTCATTCTATTTCATATTGTTTTCGTTTCGTGGGTAAAATGTTCTACTATTTACAAAAACATAAATACGCACGTATGTAGGAACCTTCGTTTAAACATTATTGTCAACCTTGACAATGTAAATTTGACATCCTTATTTCTTCAGACATTGAGCTAAACGTCCAAATGAACTGCTTTATTCTTCGAAGCTTCACAATGATTTTTATTCTATTTTTGATAGTTGACGTGTATGGAAAAAAGATTATTCATTCTTCATATTTTAAACTTTAAATTTATTTCAGGAGCAAAACGGATGGAAAATATAAAAGAAATATATGCAAGATATTTTTTTTAAACTAACAAAACCATAAAAAGATGAAAAATAAAGATGAAAAATATTTTTTTTAAATACAAATATTATATGCATTTTGAAATATTAAAATGGGAAAAAAAATTAAAATTATCATCATGAAATTTATAGAATATGTACACTTTTATACAGAATCACTTGATATAGGTGAAGAAAAATAGATAAACTATATATATATTGTCCGTAAGTGAAAGTATAGGGAGAAAGGAAATAAGAAAGAGACATCCACCGTTTATCCTTGTCACGACGGGGAAAGTTGGCACTGGCCATTCGGATTTATGGACGATCAAGAGGAGTTGACTTCTTTGTCCTTTTCGGGGTTTCTTAAGTGTAGAATACATATACGCCCGTATCTGAAACACATGCATATACATACATGTTATTATTCTACATGTGTATCTCCATATGTATGGTTGACGTATATTATGTATCTTTATAATACCTAGATATAGCTTCATTGAGCTATATCAGCTCTTCATATTTTAGTCATGATTTGTTGGAATAAGAGCGTCATCGTCCAATCTCTTTGCTATATAAGCATAGATATGTATGTATATGAACATATACACTGTGTATATTATACATTTATACAACACGTTAGGTCAGACGCCTCTGTGCTTATAAGGACAAAAAAAAGCAAGGAAAAAAAACGTGAAAATATGTTTACATCATCGGGGCTCTGGATGTGGAAAGTGGATGGGGATTACCGGGAAGTTTAGAATGGAAACCACCTTGCAACTTTCGTCGTTATGACTCTATGATCGGAGCTTGTTTATCTTCACACTCCATATGTACACATGTATATAAGTATATACATACAGGCCTAATGTTGTACATACCTGTATATAAGAATAATCTCCCTTTCCCTGAACTATAAACTTGTATGACCATTTTCCGTGAAACTATGTTTATGTATATCCATAGTAGTTTATCCACTTTTGTTGACATCGTTTAAGGCTTTTTGAATATTATTACACGGCTCTCATATTTTTTAGAGTTGTTGTCCCTGTCATCGTAGTTGTCAACGGAGGGGGCTTATTTGTGGTTTAACCCATTTTAGCGGTCGTTCACTTATTCATAAATGCATATTTTATATTTTGCAACTCCTTGAGAAAAAAGACTTTATTAATAATGCTGCCTGCATCTATTTACTTTCTTCTATTATCCCTTAACTAGATTAACTGCGGAGCATTATTATTTTTCAGAATTTTATATTTCTTTTAAATATTTATTTCAAGATATTTTTAAAGTTTCAAGTCCCGAAAATAAGCTAAATAAATATAGGGTTGTTGACATAAGGCAAATATATCTGAATTTTAATAGAATTTATAGAATTTTAGTAGTGAAAAAGCGCCGTTTACAAGGCCAATATAACTATCTCCACAGTTGCTCAAATGCAATAAGAATGACTACAGCTTCCGAATATTATTTTTAAAGTTTTGAATGCAAAGGTGACTATCCCGCTTATTTACCATTCCATAAAGACACTTGTGCGGTAGAAACTGCTGGAATATTTTCCCTTTCTACTTCACGCATATGACTTAGCAGTAGTTTTCCAAAGCAGCAGCGGGAATTTGCTTTGCCGTATAAATGCGCTAAACTCATGACAATGTAAACACATCCGCCATGCTTTTAAACGACGTAGTCAGTTTTGCATTGGAAGTTTGGTGAAATATCTTGTAGTACCGTAGTAATTCTTATTATAGCTTTTTAGCAACTATGGAGATAGTTATATTTGCCTCTTCAAAAAGACGTTTAACAATGTGACTTATATTTATTATTTATAAAAATAAACTTTTTGATTGACGTCTTGCTTGGATGAGCCTTCTAAACTGCATATAAGAGAAACTATAGAGAAAGGCTTATGGAAAGTTATATACTACACATGTAGACTATATGGATTACAAACGGAAAAGAACAGATGAAACATTTGTGCGCAAAGAGAGAGAGAGAGAGAGGTTGAGTGAGTTGAGTAGCTGTAATAAAGACATGTTAAACGGATGTAAGAACAGGTAATTTATCTTTTGTCATCGCCTCTCCCCGCGACGATGACTTCATATATGTCATATCTTGCTGTGCGGAAAGATGATATGACGACTTTTGTTTTGTTTCCCAACTCCAAAGCACGACTCCGACGACGTTCCTGTTCTTCTTCTTCTTCTTCTTCTTCTTCGTGTTGTTGTTGTTTTTTTTCCTGTCTTTCATCCGTTGATATTATTTATATCCACAGAAGTAACTTAGGCAGGCAGAACAGTATATACAAAGCACACGGGGAAGAATCACTTGAGAAGGTTAGAGTGGACTTAGTTGTTAAAGCTGCTGCTGTTACAACTACCACTTTTACTTCATTTTGATTCATTGTTGGCTTCCGTATATGGATGTATATACATATGTGTATAAGTATAATAAACATATAAAACTTTTACCTATATATAAATACTTATTATTGTACTCGCGACACTGCAAGAATTCCTGATGAATTCTACTTCCAAGACCCCGACTTTGTATGTATGTTACAACATGTTCTAAGGGGCATACATATATACATACCTATAGGTACACAATACTACTGTAATACACAAAAACACAAACTCATGTGCGGAGTAAATGCGAAATATAGTTTCATTTGCAAAATAATTGATACTTTCGGATTTAAAATTCACAATTCTCAATACTGAATTCTCTTTTTTCCGATGATGCTATAAACATACAGTTACAGTACAACTAAAATAAAGATTTTTCCGATGAGAAATAAAGATTTTTCCGATGAGAAATAAAGATTTTTCCGATGTAAAATAAAAAAATTTCCGATATAAAATAAAGATGTTGCCATTGTAAAATGAAGATTTTTCCGATGTAAAATAAAGATTTTTCCGATGTAAAATAAAGATTTTCCCAATGTAATACACAAATTCTTCCAAAGAAAAATACCGTTTATTTTTTTTAAATACAAGCCATTTTGATAGAAAATCCAGTT
Source organism: Lipothrix lubbocki (assembly GCA_034696945.1). Classification (NCBI taxonomy): domain Eukaryota; kingdom Metazoa; phylum Arthropoda; class Collembola; order Symphypleona; family Sminthuridae; genus Lipothrix; species Lipothrix lubbocki. The sequence goes on from JAQGAK010002501.1 coordinate 13,268, forward strand.
TAATGTGCTGTAAAATGTAGAGTTTGAGATGGTGGTAAATCCAAATTTTAGAATATATGAATTCCTTTGCGAAACAAAGTCTCTGTCATTGTCAAATATGCTTTCTTATCCTACCTTTTTAGCTCACAAATGCAAAAGTGTATACGTTAATAACGTTATACAGCACAGTTTCAAAATTCAAAGTATAAAATCGCTCCAAGCGACGGTGTAACTATAAGAAAGTATTAAAAAAACATCTACACACAAAGTGAGAAAGTATCAAATTTCGTCATCAACACTCACAAGTTTCGTATGTCCTACAAGGAAAAAGTAAAGGAAGGAAGGAAAGAAAGGAAAAGGAGAAAGGTAGCGGGGCAGTATGTATAGTGTGTGACACTCGAATTGATGTGTCATGTTATCTTTTTGTCCCGGTGTTCCGGGGTTTCTTCTCGAGTTGCCGAGGGCTCACACAGGTGAGAGTCAAGAATCTGACGGGATCAGAAGTCAAGAGTTAGTTTTTTTTTTGTATCTTTGTGGGTTGGTTGGCAGGCATATCAACAGCTTTATATTATTACATTTAGACTTTCAGTTACTTTGTGAACTTAATATTCCCCCTTGAAATACACTTGAAACACACAAAACACATATTTGTTTTTATATTTTTTTGGGGGCTTTTTTTTTAGTTTTTGAGTGAAATATATTACATATAAACTTACATATATATATAGGCATTTCACATAGCAAAACTCCTCCAAAGGAATTTTGTTTATTCTTTTTATACCTCTTATGTATAGGAATTCAGTAAGAAATATTGCCATTGTGTAAGTATATACGAAAGATGTGAAAAATGCTGTGGATACAGTTTTTCCTGGAAGGTGACAAGGAAGGGATTTAAGTTTGGGAATTCTACACTTAAACTATTAGAATTGTTTGCGAAAACTTCGTTTCTTTTATTTGATCTGCTGTTTTTTCCCTTCCTTGCCCACTTTTCCCTCCTTCCCGTCCTCTTTGAGAGTCTCTTGTTCAAAGAATAAAAGTGCACGCCATAAGTCTTCTCCTTAGTCTATAGAAATAGAGAAGATTTTGTTTGTGCAAGAAATTTTCAATTTAGCCTTCTTCCTTTCCGCGGGTAGTTCAAGAGACCAAAACACGCACGAATTTTTTTGAGTTCAGTGGCGTTTTTTTTATTTCCGGGAGTTCATTTGACCAGGAATTTCAGATTGTGATTTTTTAATCAGGAGGTTAACGGACGATTGTAATTTTTTAAATTAGTTAAATTAATGATATTTCATTAAGCAAAACTTTTAAAATTACAAACAACAACCTGGGAAGAATCCTAAAATATTTTTTAATTTTAAATATTATTTTTTGAATATTTCTTATTTTTATTATTTTTTGAACATTTCTTATTTTTATTATTTTTTGAACATTTCTTATTTTTATTATTTTTTAAATATTTCTTATTTTTATTATTTTTTGAATATTTCTAATTTTTTTATTTTTTGAAAATATTTTGCTAATTGTGAATGTCATTATTGTCAGGCTTGCCAATACTTTTTGTGACTCCATAAGAATCGCCGAATAACAAAACAATAAGCTTGTACAGCTGTGCGTTCAAAAGAAAATGCTTTCCTTATTGTCTCCATCTCCAGTTTTCCCAATCTTTGGAGGATAAACAAAAAAGGAAGGAACACATGCGTGCGTTTGTGTGTGTGTATGTGTGTGTATGTTTGCATGTGTGGGAAGAATTTTTTGCTGGAAATTATTTTTTCCTTTTTTTTCTCTCTACACAGAGAGATACAAAAGAACTTGTATAATATAATAACTTCATATAGAAAATCAACGATGACAAGATAGATGAGTGTGAAAATTGTTCCGCTAATACTTTCGGGGTAGGCGCACTCTATCAATTATATAAAACACATTCATCCCTGTATAGTTACTAGATACATACAGACAATATGTACGTATATGGATTAGCCTATAGCCTATGAAAATACAAAAATTTGGAATAAAGTAATAATATTTTTGTACACAGTTCTTTCTGTAGTTTTCTATTATTTTCTTGTTATGCCAGAGTTAAGTAGGGGAATGGCATACGTGCGTAAGATGAAATTTACGGAAATACATCCTTTTTGAAGAGACAAGTGTAACTATCTCCACAGTTGCTAAAGTGCAATAAGGATAACTATACAGCTCCCGAATTTATTATTTTTAAAATGCGGAATGCAAAAGAGGCTATCCCGTTTATTTACCATTGAAAATACTAAGACACTTATGCCGTATAAACTGCTGGAATACTTTCCCTTTCTACTACACCCATGACTTATAGCAGTAGTTTTCCAAAGCAGCAGCGGGATTTTGCTTCCCATATAAATTCGCTATACTGATGACAATGTAAACAAATCAGCCATGCTTTTAAACGACATAGTCAGTTTTGCATTGGAATATTAGTGACATATCTTGTAGTACCGTAGTAATTCGTATTATAGCTTTTTAGCAACTGTGCAGATAGTTATATTTGCCTCTTCAACGATGACAAATTAGAAATATATGCCTTCCTTATCTTTAAAGTGTATATACTTACAGATAAAACGAATTCTGACAATAGCCGGGGCTTAGGACACAAAAATACTTACATATGTACGTATGTATATCTAATGGTATATTGTGATCTTGTCGTGGACGCGCTCACTCACACTTCAGTTATTAGGAATGAGGTCCATTTCTTTGAGTTCAGGGGGGAGTGTATGTGCAGTGTGGTGGGTATATGGAGAATAAAGGGAATTGATGGGAGCGATTCATACAATTAGATATTTTCTCGCGATAAAATACATACAAGTATATAAAATACAGATTGTGTATACGTGCGTTCATATAGACATTTCATATGTACATACGTGCGTACATATGGACATTCCATATGTACATACGTGGTACTTATATTATAGTACTGATACTTATATTGTATGTATATATGTATATAGCATGTTATATACTGTATAATACGCACGCAGCAAAAAAAAAACCGCGCTTTTATAAGAAAGGAGACTCATGGTCTACTAAAGGAATCAGACAAGGATGTCTATACAGTTGAAATCTCAAGGATGTGAAGAATGAGTGTTGAAGAGCGAGGGGGGAAAGAGATAAAGATAAGAGAGGAAGAAGAAGAAGAACAAGAAGACGAAGAAGTAGCCGGAATGGGAGAAGAGGAGAAAAAAAAATTCTTGTGATGTGGGGCTTGTTAGAGTGTGACCAAATGCTCTTTTGTATTCTATTGTGTCTTTCTCTCTCTCTCTCTCTCTTTCTGAATCTTTCTCTCTCTCTCTCCTTTCTTTCTCACGATGGATCTCCCTTTGGTCCTTCTGTGTACTACTACAATTCTGTAGTTACGTTCTCACTCACTTTCTCCCTCTCTCTCTCTCTCTCTCTCTTCTTCTCTATTTTTCCTTCTTCTTCTTCTCCTTGTTCCATTCCTTCTGGATCCGAAAGTCAAAGAAATGTTCGTGTTGTTCCTCTCTGCCCTCAAAGGCCGAATACATAAGGCATTGGTCAGAGTCCTGTGTGTGTCTTATTATTTTATACTTGACTATTCTGTATATGTACCAACCAAGTCCTTGTTATTGCATTTGTGTTATGCGTATAGTTTATCTCTCTGAATTCTTCTCGTTCTTCGTCTTCTTCCCCTTCTGCTTCTCCATGCCCTTCCAAGTTGAAATGCTTTTTTTGTATGCGGTCAGAGTCATCTTATTTCGTGGTCCGTGAGTATTACTTCTGGTGAAGGAAGCAGGACGAGAAAGTGGAACAAAATAGTTTCTTTCACTTCTGTCCCGCGTCTTATGCTCTTCGGACGCTCTCTTGATGCTACTATGTGTTTTCACACAGATATTTAATTTTTTGTGTGTGCACGCATGGCAATTTTGGGGTAATAGGAATGAGTAACATAAAATAAATACAAAATTAGGAACAAAAATTAATACAAAATTATGAACAAAAATTAATACAAAATTAGGAACAAAAATAAATACAAAATTAGGAACAAAAATAAATACAAAATTATAAACAGAACTAAGTACAAAAATTAATACAAAAATTAATACAAAAATTAATACAAAAATTAATACAAAAATTAATACAAAAATTAATACAAAATAATGTCATTTACAAATTATGGATGCCCCATTATGTCGCACGTAAAAGTCAACAAATAACGTATTACTGTATTCAAATATTGAAATAATTAATAAGTTGTTAAGGAGATATGAGTTTGTAATAATTATTACGAGATTGCTAGAAATCCTTCTGAACAAAATGGGCCGCATCATACTTTTACCGGACATACTAGAATCCGTCAAACATAATATGAATAATGTATTGCAGTAAAATAATGTTTGTGTTCCTTTTGTCATTTTGTCTTTAACAGCTCATAGTCCGGGTTTAGTTCCGATCCGGGTCTACTCGAACGGAAAGCAAATTTCCATCAATTCCATGGTCTTTGAGTACAAAGCGGATGCTCGCCTCAATTTGGTTCCGGTCCCCCCTTCAGATACCTCACTCAAGCTATGTCTTATTCATCGGATGGAGTGTCTGGAAAAATGCTTCCGTAACTTCAAGGTTATTACACTTATTATATACATAATCTCCTTAATAGAAATTATACCCCCAGAGTTTTCATATTACATATATGCATATATGCCTAATACCTACTACATATCTGTTATACATTATGCATACATATAAGTTACTTTGTAGTATAGTATAGTACACGATATGTATGTATCTCAACGCTTTTCGAACGCAAGGACGATTTTTTATTCTCATTCAATTTTTATGTTTGTTTTTTATGAACACTATAAAAATTGGCGAATTGACTCACAATAACAAATAAAATTGTTGTTGGTATATATTTCTCCTATACATTCATACGACTTTATATGCATATAAGCATACACATAGTAAATGTCATGTATATATTAAACAGGGATTTTTACTTATTATTGTAGGACTTTGTAGAACTTTCGTATATATCCAAGAGCTCGCGGGAAATAAAAAATCATAACAATTTATGCATTTATACGGACGAGTGAATTGTTAAAAAAAATTGTGAATATTTTCAGTTGAGCATTGTACATATGCGAGCTTAAATAATAGTAATATGTTTTTTATCTTCTATTTTTATATTATATGAATAATAATATACAAGTATATGCATTTGTATTGGTATATATGAAAATATTTTATATCGGAAAATTCTCCTGAAGGGAAAGTTTTTATCCTTGAATATTACATATATACACACGTTTCTATGTAGGGAAAATATTATTTACATGCTTTTCTTACGTACAAATCTCTCTCTCTCTCTCTCTCTCTCTCTCTCAACAACTTTGGTTCGTTTTCTTTCTCCTATACATGTACATGTAATATAATAGTCTACATATATATGCAGCACATTTGCTGAATTTTAATACTTTTTCTCTCTCTCTCTCTCTTCTTCTTCTTCTCCTGACTCATTATCATGAAATAAATATGCGATATTTTTAGATTTATCCTTGACGATTTGATTTTATCACTGCTAATAAAACTTGAAATGATGTGAGATGATAGCGCTGTGAAACAGTCCAAAATGCCCTCCCCGCTCTCCATTTTTTTTCTTTTCTATACTATGAACTGTATATATGTTTGCCGTATAGTGTTATTATTAGTTCTTTTATAATATTCTCGAATCTTGTAGTAGAGAGGCAAGAGCCAACTAATAACAAACTTTATCGTAATAATATATAATATATGAATAATATAATATATAGTTTATGTTTCTATATTTGGACGGCAAAGGGCCCCAAAGTACCAATATATATACCTTCAATACAGATATTGGTACTTTTTAATACTTCCCCGACGATGTACAAATTATATTGCAATTATTATAGAAAAATATACAAAATTCTATGTAATATTTTCTGCTATGATTTTCCTTTGGTTTTTGTTTTTTCATTCTAGAATAAAATTATATTCTGTTTTTTATTGCAACTGCTAAAAAAAAGTCATTTTCAGAAGCAGGATAAGGATCTTTAAATTGAGGAATTATGCTTTCTCTTTTTTGTAGAGAGGAGGAATTAAATGAGATTTATATTTTTAGAAGTCGTTTTTCCAACGAAATATCCCCATATGTGCGATGTTATTATATAGTATAGATACATACATGCATGTGAGAATTTAAATGTAAAATGTGTAATTTGAACATATTGCGATATGAATATTAATATTATTGGGCGATGCGAGATGCAGTCGGAATTTTATCCGGAAATTGCTTCACACATATCCATAGTACACATAGGAAGGATAATATGATGCCCTCTGCATTTTTATTGCACATTATTATTAGCGATTATTATTGGCCTTAGAATTTTTGCTGGGGATTTTTGTTGCTGAAATTAGTAATTATTTACACTGACTTTGCTTATTATTAATGTCTGAATTTTCATAGAATTTAAAGAATTTTAGTAAAAGCGTCGCTGAAAAAGCAAACATAACTATCTCCACAGTTGCTAAAATCCAATAGGAATGACTACAGCTTCCGAATATTATTTTTAAAGTTTGGAATGCAAAAGTAACTATCCCGTTTATTTACCATTGCAATATAACACACATGTGCGGTAGGAACTGCTGGAATATTTTCCCTTTCTACTACACGCATATGACTTTTAGCAGTAGTTTTCCAA
>JAQGAK010002502.1:0-19950 GCA_034696945.1 Lipothrix lubbocki
TTTTGTATCAATTTTTGTATTAATTTTTGTATCAATTTTTGTATCAATTTTTGTATCAATTTTTGTATCAATTTTTGCTTTAATTTATTTTACAATCTTCTCAGCATTAGATCATAAATCTCCAGAATCGAAAAAATCCCTTAAAATTTTGCACATCCAAAAGTTGTTGCAGCGGCAGCCGACATTTTTATCCAAAGGCACAAATCCGTGTGACAGTAACACGGTGAAATCTCCAAGGAAACTCCATTGATCCTTGCATTTTTGGCAGGTTCCCCGAGCAAATGTCATGCAAATTCCATTTTAATTCCCTCGCAGGAGGAGGGTGCAGCATGGTGGCTCGGAAGGCATGTGAAAGATTACAAATGGATGGAAATACGTAGATATACATGTTTAATTATTACCGAAAAGCGTTACTTTACTCTGCTAATATATCCCCCCTCCATTTATTTACATTTACTATATACTACTCTATATACCATATATAGCTTTGCTATATATCTTATATATGTATCTAAATAACATATGTACATACATATATTACTATACATTATAGTACATGGGAATTTCTGTTCCACAGTCGCAATAATGAATCTTTAAAATCTACGGCGAAAGGGAAAATTGGTGTAAACTAAAATTAGTGTTTTTGAATTAAAGTCACATATGTACATACGTGAGAATTTGTATATAAAATATAGCTCAAATTTTTACATATGTATTCATATATAGTTTATATTACGTGAAAGCTGTTGGCACTCCGTTATTCCCTGCAGTTATCCTTGTGGGCTTTGAGGCGGCGGAGTCATTTATTGTGAAGGGAAGGAGCATAATGTGTGAGAAGGTTTATGATGAGCCCAGGGAAAGGATTCTCTTGAATGTCTCTGTGCATTTCCTACTTTGTTGTTTTCATTCCACAGATTTTGGACTGAATTTGAATTTCACCCAAGCTTTTGCACTGTGCCATATAAGCTTTTGAAATAGCATCCGTGCATACTTCATCATTCTAATTATTATTAGTTTAACTAATCAGAGGCTGAATTAATGGCCAATGCAATTTTAATGGGTGCGGACGCAGTTAGGATTTCTGCGTGTTAGGACGCCTGGCGAAAATGAAGATATTTTAGAGTTTAGGATTTCGAGGATGTCCACCGCAAATTTGTTTCCCGTTGGTATGAGCGTTGGCACTTGTGGGAAATTTGGCTCCAGCTTTGTAGGATTTTTTATGCCACGTTCATTATTTTTAAATTCCTTAATTTTGTCCATTTTTTTAATTTGCTCAACAAGGTTTCTTAATTGTTTGATATTTTTTTCCAATTTTTTAAAATTTGTTTTACGATTTTTATAATTGTTTACCATTTTCTACAAATTTTTAAAACTTTTCTACGATTTTCCTGATTTTTTACATTTTACTTACTTTCTCCAAACTTTTAAACTTTCTCTCAATTTTTGAATTTTCTCCAAATTTTTAAATTTTGTTCAAATGTTTAAACTTTCTCTAAATTTTTAAACTTTCTCCAAATTTTTTAACCTTCTCCAAATTTTTAAACTTTCTCCAAATTTTTAAACTTTCTCCAAATTTTTAAACTTTCTCCAAATTTTTAAACTTTCTCTAAATTTTTAAACTTTCTCCAAATTTTTAAACTTTCACCAGAATTTCTCAATTTTTCACTGATTTTTTTAATCCACCAATTTTCTTTAATTTTTCCTAAATCATTTAAAAAAAATAATCTTTTTTTGATCTCTTCAATTTTCCCTTGATTTTCTTAATGTCTCTCCTGTTTTGTAAAACATCTAAAAAATATTTTAATTTAGGAAAAAAGCCGAACACTTAGAGTTCATTGTCATCAAAAATATGTTAAAAAAACAATCTTTGTGTATTTCCTGAAAGCGCTTTTCCTTGTTTTATCATTTCACGTTGATTGTCCCACAATCAAGGAAAAACATCGGTCGTCATAAATAAAACCGGAGGAGCGGGTGTGTGGTAGTTTGTTTTTTCCCAAAAATAAAATAATAAAGGCTACACGCCTATAAAAAAGAAGCTATAGTAGTGGTAGTGGCAATAGCAATAGCTACTTTCGGATTAAATGCAACCCGGTTTGCTTCCCTATAAATTTCTTGTAGTGTTGTTGTATGCATAGAGAAAGTATTATATACATACGTACTTATTAGAGGAAGCTTTCACTTTAAGGAGAAAGCTTCAACAACAATGCGTTTCTTCATGCGTTCCCTAACGCTTATTTAGCTCTCCCCTTTCTTTCTCTCCTCGGCCTTCTCTCTTTCTTTCTTTCTTTCTTCATAGCGGAGTAATATGTAATTAAAGTTTACCTTCCTTTACGCAAGCATTCTTATATTGACTACTGTGGACTGTATAATGCTCCTAATATGTATATTTATATCCATAACCTAACAATGATATTTGTTCAAGCTCCGTGCATATATTTACTTTAGCCTTTATATGAAGTTTTTTTTGTCTTTTATCTTTTTTTGCATTCCTTTCAGCCGCAGTGGCTTGTTTTGGGGGAAAGCTCGCGCTTTCACTCTTTCCTTTTATTATTATGACTTCGGCTTTCCTCTTATTATTTGAGACACTGAATGCGTTTCTTATTCCTTTGGTTCCTTTATTATTGCAAAAGCTTCTATATACACAGTGTCTCCATGAATTGCTTATTATCTTCCGGTGCAAGCCATGACTTCAATTGCCTCACCGCACGCATGAATGTATCGGGGATTTTCATATTATAGTCGGACAAAGTTCCTTTTGGAAATTGAAATTAGTGGGGAGATGTAGCGATAGGAAAATTGCGGGAAAAAAAATGAAATCCATTTAATACAAGCGACAATTTTATCAAACTTTATTAAGTGTATTACGAATTCATAGTAAAAGGATTAGAAGTTAAAAATTCTGGATCTTCTCCCTTTTTCTCCTTAAAAAAGGAATAGAATTTATGAATTTTTTTAAAAAAATTAGGTTGTTTTAAAAAAAATATAAATTCAAGAACTTTCTCCTACTTTCTCCTGGAAAACGTAAACTTTCTCTTGCTTTCTCCAGGAGAAAGTCAAAGAGAAAGTTGATAATACAGTTTTCAGAGTTGCAAATTTTGAAAATAATCAATATATTAAAAATTTTAAAAACACTTAAGAAAGATAAAGCAGTGAAAGTTGTAAAAATTAAAGAAAAAGGAGTACAGTTACATTTAATGTAACTGAGGCGACGGTGAAAGGAATTTAAAATAAAAATAAAAAGTATTCATTTGGATAAAGCAATAAAATTTATAGTGGGAGCTTTGGTACTTACGGAGAAAGCAATGGAATAAAGGTGAAAGCAACAAACAATTTTATCCAAAATAATAAAAAGACGTTGGATAAAATTAGGTTATGCTTAAAAACAATTGCAAAACTCAGCAAAAATAAGCAAATGTTTTAAACAAAATCCCAAGGTGAAAGCACTAAAACATAAAATAGCACAATCGTCTCAACAGAGAAATAAAAGCTCACTGTTGGAAAAATTCATTGCACTTGAAATTGAATAAGACACGTGGATTTTGGAGACGATGAAAATTATTCATACCAATATTATAATGCAATTTTGACATTGCCTTCGTTTTATTGTTTTCACTTTAAAAACTCTACTTACCTTATTACATGGAAGCTTTCTACTTTTACATTAAGGGCTTAGAGAGGATGAGAAATATGTTATTGTATCACTGGAAAAAATGTAAGTGTACATGTACTGTATACATGCATACATAATGTATATCAATTCCCTATTTTAGTAGTAGTTTATATCTACATACGGACTTTCTCCATAACCCTTTTTTACGTCAGGAATTTCTTTATATGAAATTTCTCAGTATGGATATACCATACGTGCATTCCATATGTGCGTGTATATTGCATAATTTGAAATTACTCCACCGGAACAGCAGCCATAGGGATTCAATAGTGAAAGTGTGTGTCTGGCCGAGTGTCTAATTTTATTATTATTTTCATAAAGTAAAAGCACACTACTACTACGGCTACTACCTTTTTACATAGGGGAAATTGCTAGGCCCGGGAGCAATGTGGGCCGACGCCTTTTGCAAATTCAATGTATAATATATAGGGCACATTAAAATACCTGTATATGCATACGCATATGTAAATACACGTATGTGCATACTTCCATATAAACACATGTAAGTACTTGCTCCCGTATAAGCTCATGGAAATGCATACTCCTATCTTAATTCATGTATGTACATACTTCCATATAAAAACATGTAAGTGCTTGCTCCCATATAAGCACATGGACATGCTTACTCCTATCTAAATTCATGTATGTACATACTCCCATATAAACACATGTATATACATACTCCCATATAAACACATGCATATACAGAAACACATATAATTATGTACACGGGAGTGTAATTGTATAGAAATTCGCTTACGTGTAATATGCGAAGCAGTGGAAAAGGATTGGCGAGAGAAAGCAAGAGGGAAGAATAAATAAGAAAGGATAAACGAGAGAAAATAAATATGGACAGCATTTGCAAGGAAATTGCGACAGTGAAAGGGATATTGTGGTGGGGAATCCTTTTGCATATTTGAATCTCTACACATAACCAGTGTACAAATATAGATGTATATAAACCATATTCGTACATATATGTATAAAAGGAGTACACATGTACGTACATATGTATTTAGAGCTACAACACTGAAGCCATAATCTTTTTCGTCAGTGAATTCAGTCTCTTATTGAAAATGATATGAGCCGTGAGCAATAAGAAATTTCAATCACAGACTCACTTTCTCCATTTTCTCCGTTTGGTTTGTAAAGGGGAAATCACGTATGGTTTATAGGGGGAAAATCCTGTATGGTTTTCAAGGCTAAGAATCCCGTATGGTTTATAAAGGAAAAATCCCGTATGGTTTATAAAGGAGAAATCTCGTATGGTTTATACAGGAAAAATCTCTTATGCTTGGTAAGGGAAAGAATCCCGTATGCTTTGCAAGGGAATAAACCCCGTATGGTTTACAAGGCAAAAACTCTCCGTATGGTCTAGAAGGGAAAGAATGGTCCACTCTCATGTGTGTTAGTGTGTAGTTGGGTGTGTGGAAGAATTCTCGCTTGCATGCGAATTTTTTGGACGAAACTATTACATTTCCGTATGTACATTACATTGTGCAATATAAAAGGAAATAGACAGCGAGATGTACAAGAGGGAAGATGTACACAGATGTGATTGTGCAATAATATCGCAAGTCTATATTTCCCTGCAGACTCAACAAAAAAAGTAGCTTTTACCACTCTCTCTCTCTCTCCCTCTCTCATAGTTTCAAAATCACTCCTGATTTGAAACTGTCCGGGAATTTAACCCACCGACCTGCATGATTACACTCGCACTGTTTCAATTGCATTTGGGAAGATGCACCAAATGGGAATTTTCTATTATCCCACACCCTCGGACGATACTTTCGTCAGGGATTCTTCGCGTTTTTTATGTAGTGCAAGAGTTTCGAGGGAGCTTAGTGAGCCTGAAAGGTTGCACTTCTTTTTTCAGAATTTTTTTTAGAATATCCCGAAGTTTCTCTCGTTTGTATTTTTCTGTTTCTTTGCTTCACTAAAGTATTTTACCGGTATTATTTTCTACTAGTTTCTAATCTTTCCTTGTGTAATTTCTCAAGATTTCTTATCTTCTGGACTTCTCATGTATTTTCTCCAGATTTGTGAGTATTTTCTCTAGATTTTTAAATTTTTTTCTGGATTTTCTGTATACTTTCCCTGGATTTTTTGCGTACTTTCTCTGGATTTTCTGTATACTTTCTCTGGATTTTCAGTTTACCATCTCTGAATTTACTGTGTACTTTCTCTTGATTTTCAGTTTACTTTTTTTGGATTTTCGGTTTACTTTCTCTGAATTTTCTGTTTCCTTTACTGGAAACTTTTTCTGAATTTTCTGTGGACTGATTTTTGAATACTTTTTTTGATTTTTGAATACTTTCTTTTGATTTTTGAATACTTTCTTTTGATTTTTGAATACTTACTTCTGATTTTTGAATATTTTATTATGATTTTTCTTATGATTTTTTAATACTTTTTCTAGATTTTTAAAAATTTTCACTAGAGTTTTTTGTATACTTTCTCCGGATTTTGTATCCTTTTCTAGGATTTTTTTTTCAGATTTTTAGTATTTTTTATCTGGATTGTTTGTTTTGTCATTGCCTTTTTCCCTATGAAGCTCAAAATGAAAGCAATAAAATTTTCTGAAAGAGTGAGTAATCATCATGAGAAATGACGTCCAACTTGATTACATCTTGTTTCTCCATTTGGGAAAGGTACGACGCATTTGAAGGATTTCCCGGAGAAATAGATGTCATTTGGTCCTTTGAAAAATACTAAGATGGATGCGCTAGTGAATGTTCTGTTTTCAATCTCCTGTCAACTCCCATTTACTCACGCTGTCACGGCATGAGTCGGTGGAGGATCAATGGGGAGATTGTCTCTCCTTCCTGACCTTCGTTTCCGACGAGTAAAGTCAAGGTCCCACGGGAATTTTGACTCCTTGTATTTTTCACTCCCATAGTGAAATCACACCTAAAAAATCAAAATGTACCTGAATCGGGGAAAATTAAGTTAGTTTTTAAAATCAACTTATTTACTTTCTGTTTGGACAGATTTTTCTAATAAACGTTTCAAGCACACAAGTTTTTCGGATTTTTTCACGTCTTTCAGTTAACTTTTCTCAATTAGACAAACTTCTCGTGATTCTGAAAGGCAAATTAATCTTTCTCTAATTTTTTCTGTTTCAACTATAACTTCTTGCATTTTTCACTGCAAATAAATAGAAAAATTAATTTTTATACTCTGCCTTTATTTTACCAAAGTATGCATTTTTCAAGGTTTTAAGTGGATTAGTAAAATTTCACGCTTGTTTCACTTTTATTTACCGTATTGTGAATTTATTTAGTTTAATTTTGGACGAAAAATTTCAGGAATCGCAAGAAAAAGCTTCTAAAACTTCAGAAATGTATCCACAAATGTCCCTTAAGTTTGTTCTCGTTCAGCCCACAAAGTGTGTCATTCCCAAATTATCTCCACAATTGCCCTGCAGTCTTTATTTGTATTATATTATCCCTTTTCAAACTTTCTTATTTTTATGAACGATTATTGTAATACTTTCTTTTGGGCAGTATTGATAAATTTGTGTCCTTGCGGAAGGCCGTACTTACATATGGTGATAATACTATTTGATTTTCCTTAATTTCCTAATATTGTTTATTTTATTATTAAATAAAAATGAGAGTAAAATTTATCTAACACCGCTGGCCACTCTTTTACGAGCGTGGGACAAGGTCGTAAAGGATTTAGAATTGTAAAACAAGATGGTCTTGTGAGAGGGAGATATGTGCGGGAGATTGTCATTTAGCTTGTCGTAAAAATTCGATTGTCGTTTGCATTTATTGGCAACATGGAATATTGTTCAGCGGAGGGGTTTTTTCCAGAGTTAGGTACTTTTGTACATATTTGTGATACATATGAGCACGTAGGATTGCTTGTGAAAAATAGCGCTTTATCATTGTGGTGTGAGGTTTTGGGGATTTTTTATATTTTGTGTGGTCCCTCTTACTATTTTCTGTCTTTTTTCATACTTTATATTTTCTTTTTTTTCATTTTCACTATTTTCATGTACGTTGTACGTAATCTTATGGTTTCTTATTCATTTTATTATAAATTCCTTAACTTTCTCCATATATCCTTATACTTTCTCCATAATTTTTCTATACTTCTTTTATACTTTCTCTACTTTCTCCATACTTTCTCTATACTTTCTCCATACTTTCTCCATACTTTCTCTATACTTTCTCCATACTTTCTCCATACTTTCTCTATACTTTCTCCATACTTTCTCTATACTTTCTCTATACTTTCTCTATATTTTCTCCATACTTTCTCTACACTTTCTATACATTTTTTTCTCTTTCTCCATATTTGCTTTACTCTATAAGTACTTTTTTCACTTTCCCCATACTAGTCCATATATTCTGCATGTTTTCCCGCACTTTCCCCATATTTTTACTCTTCTTTTAACTGAATATTTTCCACATTAGCGACATAATTCTCTATAGTTTTTATACTTTCTCTCTATTTTCACTCCCGTTGTATACGTCCCCTCGCTTTCCCCCTCCTTCCCTACTATTCCACTATTACTTTCATGCATTGAGAGTAATAAGAAGACCCATTAGCTGAATTAGATTGTCTTTTTTCATGGGCAAGTACGGTGCATGCTAGTAAAGGATGATTTGGTGGTAGACCCGGGATTTGTTCCCTTCAAGTGGACTCATTTCAGGCCGATTAAGTTGAGAATAAAGTGAATGTTGGTCATATCGCGGGATGTTAAAGGAGATAAGACATGTTTACACAGCGACTCTTAATTGACGTACTTACATTCCTGGGTATTACTCCCATCCCTCCTATAGTAAGTATTGCGCCTCATAGTCTTTCTTTCTTTTTTCCTTCCTTCCTCCGTTCCGCCAATCTCACGTATTGCACTGCAAGTATAAGTATAGTGGGGAAAGACGTGAGGAAGACAGGCCAAAATTTTTCTCTCCTTTTTGCACGGATTTTCCCACACCCTGGAATGGGACTAATTCCGACCGATTGCTCTTTATGACAAGTGCTATATGTGATAATAATGCAATTGTTTTTCGTTCCCTTGTTCATAATGTGAACATAGTAGTTCTTACACTTTATTTTTGCGGATTTTCTTTCACGCTGGGCTCGGATGAAGCAAGTTTTGGGCTGTGTTCAAGAACTTTTACTATATGTATTTTGCAAATAACACGTGCAAATTCAATCTTAAATGGAGACGATTTTGCCAAATTACATCATGGGATTATTTGATAAATTCCGAGAGAATTGGATGTTTAGAGTGGAAATTGTTGAATATTTTTTTTAACTATTTATCCTTTTTTCTGAATTAATTATTTTCCGGAATTAAATGCAAAAATTCTTTTTTTAAAATAATTTTTTAATTAATTGAAAAAAATAATTATTTAAAAAATTTGATTATTTTTAGAAAAAAAAATAATCTAAATATTTGCAAAACCATTTAAATAAAATAAAAACAAATTTTAATCAAAATAATTTTCAAAAAATTAAAGTGGATTTAATTTATTTTTAAATTTCGATAGTGACGGACTCCGCGGAAACGATTCAAAGCCTGAACTCCTGGGTGCGGATCCCTGAGGAATGGAAGAATAATAATAATGGTTACCCGGATGAAGGGACGACTTCATCGGAGCGCTTTTCCCCGCCACAGCAGTCGTCAACATCCGCTGAGTCGCACTCTTACCATCACCAGTCCGTCGCTTCCGTTGCAGAGGCCCGTCAGCGTGGAGTGGAGGCTGATGCCAATGAGCCCTACTTTGACCACGCGATGATGACCAATCTCTCGGAGCAGCTGGGCAATCATGCTTTCCTCAGATGTCGGGTCAAGAATCTCGGCGATAGAACGGTAAGTGCAATGTCTCATATCTTTATCTATAGGAATCATATGTCTGCAAATATTTTTAGACCAACCTTTTTTTATTTCCATATAACTCTATACTGAATTTATAAAACGTTCATAGTATGAATATTCCATACAATTCTTATACTAATACATACATAACTATATAGCATATGTCTGTAAATTTCTACAGCACTCTTGGTATTTCTTCATACTTTTGATTCCATTTCCCCATATTTCCTGCGTCTGAACGAACCCTGGTAAAATGTCGTCATTCTTTTATACATAGGGATATATAATTCCAAAAGTGGAATGCCAAAGTTTCGGTGTAGTTTTTTTCACAGGGAAAAAGATAGTTTCCGTGTATTTCTGCACACAGTCAAGTTTCTCCATTTCCGATACTTTCCTCCAACACTTTTTCAAGAGTTTGGGTCTTGAGTCTTCGTGTGGATTTTTTTCTGGAAGAATTTTCCTAAATATAAATAAATATCTGGTGTGTATTTTTTCTGTGTATTTATATGATTCTTGTATTTAATGAATTTTTTTTGCATTTTTCCGGGCGATCAAGTTATTTTTGCACATGTATTTCCTTTGGATTTTTGTATAAATATTCTCCATATGAATTTCCATATAAACATTTTACCTATGCATTTCCACATAAAAATTTTCCTATATGAATTTCCATATAAAAATTGTTTGCTATAAATTTTCATATAAAATTTTCCTTATGAATTTGCATACATAAATTGGCTATACAAAAATTCTTTTGTAAACTTCCACCATAGAATTCCCATATATGTACATATATAGAATTTTCTCTGGTACAACATGCTTCATATAAATCCGCAAAAATATAAAAAAAAGAATTGTACAACACACTTTCCCAAAGAGAGAAAACCCCAAGAAACATGAATCAACTTGCTGAAATCAGATTGTCCCGCTCCACGCTCTAAATAAATTGATAGCCGTGGAGCTTATGTACATAAGGAATGATGCATTGCTACTTGATCTGGTAGCTCTCTGAAGCTTGTATAGCTTATAGTACATACTTATATAGTATGTACGTACATACAAATTGTGTTTATGTACCTAGATTTATACCTTTTTTGTTTGTAACTCCTACTATTTAGTATAGTATAGATACATATTATTCCAACAAAAATATTGTCCACCCACAACATTTGCCATTTGCCTGGAAAATAGATTAATATTATTCTACGGAATAGATTCAGTAATACAATCTTATGGCCTTATGGATAATTTTAAAGATACTACAGAGAAGCACCACTGTCCATGGGACTGAAAAATAAATTTGCTGCTGCTGATGCTTTTGATATTTCTGGAGCTTTCGCTACTGTCTGCACTGTGGTTGGTCATAACGTTTAATATAAGATTAAAACGAAAATGACATCTCCATTAAGAACTAACTGCCGTACATATCTCATGCATACTACATACTTCTCTCTATGGCTGCTGTTCTGGCGTTGCGGTCCGGACCACAAATTTACGTTCAAGGCTTGTATTATTATTCCGCAAAACAAAGCAAAACAGGGGATGAATTAGGAGCCGTTGCGGTGAGAGTTGAAGAGAATGTGGAGAGGGAAAAGAGAGAGAGAGAGAAAGAGAGAGGGAAAATTGAATTTCCCGGATGGACTTTTGGCCGTGTATTATTTATGTGCTTCTATGTATACCTTTCATATATGTACATAACATTCTGTAGATATATAAAAGCATTGTTAATTAGAATAAACACTGAAAACATTATTACATAAAATTCCATATATATATAAATAAGCCTACATAACGTCGGCGAAAGATCCCAAAGTACCAATTTCCATCTCTTCAAAACATCATTTAGTACTTTTTGATACTTCGCCGATGGTATGGAAAATGCATGGAAGAGTATATAATCAAAGGAGATAGATATATAAAAGCCATTATTTGCATTAAGTATTCATGTCATAGCACAAATACATGGTAAATATTGTATTATAGAACAAAACCACTGTGAGGAAAAGTAGTCTGCATGAATAATAATAATAATAATGTTTTTTGCGGACTTTCCCCACTAACATAAATTTACTGGGGAATTTTCTGCAGAGCAGAGATTAGAGGAAATAATGACGGCACCACATCGGCTCACTATAGATTCTGTCTTTTTGTTAACATATGGGAAGTTTCCAT
Source organism: Lipothrix lubbocki (assembly GCA_034696945.1). Lineage (NCBI taxonomy): Eukaryota > Metazoa > Arthropoda > Collembola > Symphypleona > Sminthuridae > Lipothrix > Lipothrix lubbocki. Next base: position 11,679 of record JAQGAK010002502.1, read on the forward strand.
ATGATAAGTATACAAATATTTAAATAAATAAAAAATTTGGCCCAGCTCCGCTGTAAGATAAATCTGCGGGAAATTTCAAAAATTTATTATTTAAGCAGTGGCTAAAGCTGTAATATAGTCCGAGAAAGTAGCTTCCTGAATCCTTCAATATTGTTTTTGTGTAGCTAAAATCTAGGAATCTTTAAAGCCAAAATTCCCCTTAACATCCTATTAATTATCGTTCAACATTGTAAATGCAGAATCAAGAATTTGTTATTCCTAAAGGAGAATCTAATTTGTGGCCTTTATTCTGTGGAATCTCACTCACGATTTAACTCAAAATCTAAGAAATCAAAGGAAAGACCTAATTATTAAATTTGTTCTACTATTCTCTGAAATGTCCTTCTGATTCCCCAACAATAACAACAGGAATAATAGAAGTCACAGAAATTTGTTAAAGTTTGTAGAGTTGGTTTCCAATCCTGACGAACAATAAATGACAATAATGCTAATAATAATAATAAACAGATTTGAAGAACGGGGAGCGTATAAATTTTGAATATAAAGTGGGGAAAATTTCACAGGGAAATAATTCAGAGGGAGGAAATTCATGAGAAATGACGGATCGAGAAGACTTTGCAGTGATTTATGTACTACAACAAGAAGTTGTAGCAGTAGCTAAAGAGGAAAAGTAAAGATTGCAATAACGAACAAAAGTGGAAGATGATTGTGTGCAGCATGGGGAAAGCTAAGGAGAGAATTGGGAATTATATGCAGGAATCGGCTCCGGAGTGAAAACATAGAAAGTGTAAACTCAAAGTGGGAGAAGAATCTAAATCTATACAGCAGACGCTCTACGATTTACAAACAACAAGGAGAAGAAGAATAAGCGATGAGTGTTTTGGCTATGCGATTATTAGGATGAGACGTAAGGAGAGTAAAGGAAAGCAGGCACAAGAGAGTGAGGGAGAGCGTTCAACAGAGAGCGAGAGAGAAAGTGAAGTTTGTAGGTTTCGTGTTATTATTATTGTCAACCCCATCATCCACACACTCTTCACAATATGAAAATGTGAAGATTATGAGGAATCCGTGTTGAAACAAGCTATCGTTCCGCTCAAAATTAACTAATTTTCTCTCCTTTATGAATATACATTAGTGGATTAGGAGGGCTGCATTTAATACCTGGGGAAAGATGTGTTTACTCCTGGAAATTATTTGTATGGATGTGCATACAATGTAATCCTTATGGACGTATGTTATGCACTGAGAGAATTCTTAGTAAAATACAATGTGATTTCTATATTTGTTAAACAAAGTAATTAATTTATCGAATGTATATTGTATATTACAATGCAATTCTTAGAGGAGTATGTTTCATGTAGGAAGAATTTAGTATGTGCTTGCTAATATAGGTAATTATTCTTATACGTATCATATAAATACTCCATATATACCATAGAAATACTCTATAACATACCACATAGGTACTATACATACTCTACACATACCATATAGATACTACACATACTATAAACATACTCTACACATACCGTAGATACTATACATACTCTGTACATACTATATAGATACTATATATACTATATACATACTCTACATCAACCATGTAGATACTATAACTATATAAATACTCTACACCAGCCATACAGATACTATACATACTATATAAATACTCTACACCAGCCATATAGATACTATACATACTCTATGAATACTCTACACAAACCATATAGATACTATACATACTCTGCTATGCATACTCTACATATACCATACAGACACTATACTTACTCTATGCATACTTTACACATACTATATATACTATATACATACTCTAAACATACCATGTAGATATTATACATACTGTATGCATACTCTAAACATACCATATAGATACTATATATACTGTATACAAACAACGTAGATACTATATATACTACATACATACTTTACACATACTACATACCTATTCTACATACTATATACACACTATATACCTAATCTACATACTCTATACATATCATATACATACTATATAATTGCCATATACATGCATACAGGCGAGATAATAAATGTAATAAAGTGTGCAAGTGTGGAGCAGCATTTAATAATACTGCAAGGATGAAATGTTAATAAACGATCTGGAAAAACACTTGCATTTTGTTGTAGATCAAGGGATTTATGGCAGGGCCATAAATGGGGAAATAAATGGGAATAATGTGAAGTGTGGTTGGATTTTATCGATGCTCCTTTACCTGTCCAAACTATTGAGGCAGGCTATTAAAATGACCGCGCGGAGACCTTCCTTCCTGTGTGAGTGCACTATATGGATTCCCTTTATTATCACAACCAAGTTTTATTTCTTTGGGTGTTTTCCTCTCTGTTCTACAATATAAGTTTTCCATATTAAATGTTCCGTATGCTTTAGAGCTTCTCTCTATAGATTTCACCTATATTTCCTCTTACTTTCCTTTTGTTTTTCACTTGTTTATATAGATTTCACCTACATTCCTTCATATTCTCCCATATATTAAGCTTGTGCTTTAGATTCGCTTATATTTTGCCTATAATGACACACCTATTTTAAACATCTATTTGAATGAGTTTTATACGTATTTTTTAAACTTATTTTCCTTGATGTAGCCTATTTTCCAATACGATTTTCCTATATATTTTAATAAGAACTCTCTCTAATATATCGTAAATTTTCTCCATGTTCAAATCTATAAGTTCCATATGCTTTCTCGTATTTTCTCTTCTTTCCATATGCACAGGAAAATGTCTGGAAATGTTTTTATTGCTGCTCTTCAGACTTTTCTAAGCTTCCGCTCCTGCCTGTTGACCTTTCCAAAGTCTTAAATTCCCAACTTTTTGAGCAGTGGAATTCCAAAGTTGGGAAGAGTTTGGCGTAGTGAATGTCACCAAAATTCAAAGAGACACTTGGAAAAATTACCGTTGGCATTTTCGTATTTTCATGATTTTTATGGGATTTTTTCTATTGTATAAAATGAATTTTCTACGTAAGATTTCATGTTTTTCTACGTACAAAATCCTATTTTTATATTTAAAAAATCTTGTTTTTTCACGTATAAAAGCTTGTTTTTCTAGGTAGAAAATCTTATTTTTCTATGAAAAATACTTTTTTCTATGGAACAAATCTTTTTTCAATATATAAAAAAATTCCTTTTAAAAAAGTTTTTTATTGCAAAATGTTTGAAGAGAAATTTTGGAATCAAATGGCAAAGTCAAAGTTAGGAAAATAAAACTTGCAATTTTCACACTTGTTTTTCTTTTTGCAAATGTTTTGTGAGAATGGAAGTTCAATTCTGTGTGTTAAAACGCCTGTTTGTTCAGAGATATTTAGAGGATTGAGCATTTGGAGAATGCGAGTGCAGACGGAGAAAAGAATTTATAGTGCGTATATGTACATATGTAGGAAGGATGAAGGGTGATGGGGGAGAGCGGAAAAGAGCTAAGAGGTCATAAGAAGTAACGAGATGATTTTTCTTCTGGTGGAGCCAAACTTGATCGTCTCATTTGTGGCGGAGGGAATGAGGAGTCTTGGGACAGTCGTTACGCACGCAATATTCGGCTTGAGACACAACATTGTGGAGCTCCCGCTCCCCTGATTTCGAGTGGCCTTCATCGCCATTGCCGTCTTTTAGCCTATTTTATTTTATATCTCTGACACAACAACGGAACATAAACACCCTAAAAATAATTATACAGAAGGGGCTCCCGACGCTCAACACTAATTTCCGCTCATGTCAGACTCCCGTTATGGCATAAAAGGGAGCAAATTGAAATTTCCCGCCCTTACAACCAAATCACTTTTCTTCTTTCGGGGTGATTTTGACTCAATTTACTCAATTCGGTTGACGATTTTATACATCAACAGTCACCCTATTTCTCCTTTTTACCGTCTGGCCCACCAATTATTCCTTGATTTGGATTTTTGTGCATTTTTATTGGTTTGTTTTTTCAATATTTATTTTTTCTACTTTTTTAAATTGTATTTTTTACATTTTTGTTTTAATTTCATTTTTTTAAACAAAACTATTTTTATTAAATCAAAAAAAAAGATTTTAATTCATTTTTTAAATGTGAGTAATTTTGTTAATTTTCCTCAATTTTTATTTGTGTAATTTGTACAAAACAGATCCCAAAATTAAGGAAAAGGCGGGAGAATAAATAAGAAAATAAAATGCCCGCTGTCGTAAAAAGGCTAAGAGAGCAATAATAATTGGCGATATAAAAACCCCGGTAAAAAAGGGTGAGGAATTTACAGCTTGAGCCCCAAATGCCACACACTCGCACATATGGAAAGTAATAATGATAAATGAGTAAAGGATGATGAAACGCGTGGCGGAGGAAATAACAACAGCAACCAACAGACTTTATCTGTTCTCCATGAACTTTATTATACTCACCTTATAGACATGTATGAACATATTTTATTTATATACGTGCACACTTGTATGTAAAAAGAGCGGATGAAGTATCTTTATGTACACGTAGAATGCATAATAAAAACAGACAAAAAATACATTGAGAACAAACGGAAAAAATGCTCTTACTTACATGTACATATATATAGTAAATACAAGGTGATAAAACTTCAGAGCGTTCTATTTAAGCATATATAGAGGGTATCAGAATATAATGTTAGATACATAAGCAAGGCAAAATAAACTTCCAAGGACAGCGACAGACAAGACACAGAACTATAAATACGGACCAGATGAAAGGGAAAACTATAGAATTGGAATTATTACTACTCTTTCATCACTTGCTGTTTGCTCTTGTATTTACAGCCGAAAGGCTTTCTGGGATGTTGAGATGAAGAATTCTTGTGCAGAAAGTTTTGTATTGAATTGGCGAATACAAAAAGGTACATGTACATACAATCAATATAAAAAGTTTATGAAAATGCAAAAATTTGTACGTGTAGAATTCGCACATAAAATCCACGACAACATGTAGAAATGCATGTAAAGCTCAAGATATCAAATGACATGTGGAATTTAGATATGAAAATACAAATGAAAGTTAGATATACGAAAATACATGTGAAATTTAGATATACGAAAATACATGTGAAATGTAGATATGCAAAAATACATGTGAAATTTTGGTATACAAAAATACACGTGAAATGTAGATATACAAAAATACATGTGAAATTTAGATATACGAAAATACATGTGAAATTTAGATATACGAAAATACATGTGAAATTTAAGTATGTGAAAGTACATGGGAAATTTAGATATATAAAAATACAAGTAAATAAAATTTAGATATAAAAGTACACATGAACCATAGAGATATAAAAACACATGTAAAAACGTATAAAGATAAAAACTCTACCTTTCTCCAATGTGTTTCTGCCGCGTGTGAACATAAAGCGTTTTTTGATAGTTTCCCTTGCACCACGGGCCTTTTATGCCTCTTTTCCCAAGGTTTTTCCTGGAGTGACCTATAAGTAGGTAGGTATGTATATGGCATATATCCACCCGTATAAATCACACATGTATATGAAGTATGTTTTAAAAGCGTGTATCTATATAGGTAACTTTGTTTTTAATGCTACGCAATCCCCAGTATTTTCACTCGCCAGCAGGTTGTACAAGACATCAAGGCATATTACAGGGAATAAGAGAAATGCTAGGGGTGATATGGGAATATTGTGGAGAGTCATATCAGTATAAATCAGTCTGGTCTTTTTTTATAAACGGTTTAAGTTTATGCCTCTTGCTAAAAGACTTGTATGGGTCGTAAGTCCTGATGCTGCAAGGCTATGACCACACACACACATACACATAATGCATATCAAATACACGTGTTTTTTACGCAGGGGTTTGTACTTTCTCCGTGTTCAGCTCTCAGTTTCCACATGTGTATATACCTATATATGTAGCTTGCATGTTTAAGTATATGGGGAGGTTTGTACTCAAGTGTATAGCCTTTACATATTGCCAAGCTATCAACTTTCATAAAAGTAGCATAAACTTTTCCATCTTACATGCAATCCGCTTAAATGGTCACGAAGGAATTTTATCCCGGGCCGTCAAGAGACTTTCATTGGATTATAAATAAAATGGCAAATAGCTGGAGTTTCTGTACTCATTTTTTATCAAGTCTCTCATCTCTTGTGGAGCAAGGATTCTTGTTACTCAAGAGCTGTACATATATAGATATATATACACACGAGAGTTTTTTGCTGTAGGAGTTCCTTATTTATGTATATAGTATTTCTTTTCTTTAGGAAGGAAGCTATAGGCTTGATGTGTTTAAAGTAGAAATTTAGTTGTGGGGCGTTGTGGGAATTTCGTTATTAATTACCCTTGTGGTCGCAGGCAGTTTCGCATGCAAGGATGCCGTATCTTTCCTAGTAGAGCATACACTTTCACTGTTAATTTGCCCGACCTGAACTTCCTGTTGATTTTCACCTGCGTTCTAAACTTATTTGCTGAGAGAGGTTTGAGGTTTGGGAAGGGGTGATCAAAGGATTTTTTAGTGTTTAATGAAGAATTTGTGCTGGTTTTGGGCTCACTGGATGGTGGTTGTATTAAAAGGAATTATTTTATTATTGACGTCATAGCTCTTTTCAGCTGCGTAGACTTACTCTTCCAATATTCTGTTAAATTTCCCCAAGAAATATTTTGTGATACCAAACAGTTACCATGTATTAGTTTAATTTCACTGTAACTTTTAACTTTCATTAGCCCTAAGTGTTCATTACATTTTACTTGATTTTGCTAAAAATGCACCAGGAATGTCCATTGCATTAGACACTTTCGACAAAGTTCCCTAACTTACACTAACCCCTAACCAACAAACCAACTTTCACGTACTATTAGCTTACTTTCCCCGCAAGCTGGTTAGCTTTCACAGATAACTTTCACCGAAACTTGGTCAACTTTTTCCAGATGTTAGTTAATTTTTACCGAAAGTTGGTTAACTTTCACCAAAATGTTGGTTAACTTTCACCAAAATGTTGGTTAACTTTCACCAAAATGTTGGTTAACTTTCACCAAAATGTTAGTTAACTTTCACTGGTCGTTGGTTAACTTTCACCGGAAGTTAGTTAACTTTCACTGGTAGTTGGTTAACTTTCACCCGATGTTTGTTAACTTTCGCTGAAAGTTGGTTAACTTTCACCGGATGTGAGTTAACTTTCACCGGAAGTTGGTTACCTTTCACCAGATGTTAGTTAACTTTCACCGGAAGTTGGTTAACTTTCACCGGAAGTTAGTTAACTTTCATCGGAAGTTGGTTAGTTTTCACCGGAAGTTGGTTAACTTTCACCGGAAGTTGGTTAACTTTCACCGGATGTTAGTTAACTTTCACCGGAAGATGGTTACCTTTCACCAGATATTGGTTAACTTTCACCGGAAGTTTGTTAACGTTCATAGGAAGTTGGTTAGTTTTCACCGGAAGTTGGTAAACTTTCACCGGAAGTTAGTTAACTTTCATTTGTAGTTGGTTAACTTTTACCCGATGTTTGTTAACTTTCGCTGAAAGTTGGTAAACTTTCACCCGATGTTTGTTAACTTTCGCTGAAAGTTGGTAAACTTTCACCGGATGTTAGTTAACTTTCACTAAATGTTGGTTAACTTTCACTGGAAGTTGGTTAACTTTCACCGGAAGTTGGTTAACTTTCATCGGAAGTTGGTTAACTTTCACCGGATGTGAGTTAACTTTCATCGGAAGTTGGTTACCTTTCACCAGATGTTAGTTAACTTTCACTGGAAGTTGGTTAACTTTCACCGGATGTTAGTTAACTTTCACCGGAAGTTGGTTAACTTTCACCGGAAGTTGGTTTACTTTCGCCGGTGTTGGTTTGCTTTCTACAGAAGTTAGTCAACATTCACTTGTGGTTATTTTACTAGCTGTTGGCAAACTTTCACTGTAAGTTAGTGAACTTACCCCGGAAGTTGATTACCTTGATATGATGATTAGCTTTCGCTGACAATTGGGTAACTTTTACCACATATTAATAATTAATAAACTTTCACAAGATGGTAATTTGTTTACATTTTTTCAAAAATGCTTTATTCGCTGTGGTTAAGTCTTAATTTTGTGTGCGGTTTCACTCCCGTTTTTTATTTAAAATGTTTGTAGTGCTGTCTCTACTTACTTTTATTACCTTGACTAGCCTTTAACTCTTCACTTGATTTTAGCCAATGTTTACAATGTTTTATTCTGCTACTTAGAGCCAGTTATATTTAAGAATAACTTGTTTGTTTTCCATTCGCAGATGTTTTTTATA
>JAQGAK010002503.1:0-19947 GCA_034696945.1 Lipothrix lubbocki
GACCTTTTCTTGGGGGGAATTTTGAAACGCCGTCTTTGTATAAAATAAAATTACCTTCTTTGTCGTATTTTTATTTTGCCCATAGCTTTTCCTTGTCGAGCACAAAAATGTCGATTTTTACTTTTTTTCTTAAACATTTTACACTGACCGTTTAATAGAAGGCGGGTCATATATACATGTATGTATAGTACATACATATATAATTATTATCAGGGTTGAAAATCTGAATTCGAATCGGAAAATTGTGGGTATTTGTATCGGTACTAGAATTTTTATTTCTCTAATTTGAGTATCCGAATTTTAATCCGGATTCGTAATTTAGTATCTAAATCTGACTTGGAATTGGTTTTTATACCGATTTTTTTCCGACACCACTAAAATTTAATTATTTTAAAATCTAGAGCCAGATGTCAGACATGCGCATACATTGATGTAAACAGCATGTTGTTGTAAATTATTATTTTTACTAATTTTGGTACATATGTAGGGCTTTGAATTCATAAATAATTTATGCAGCGCCTCTAAGTACATATTTGCTTTAAATTAGGATTGTAATTGATCTTGCCTGAACTAACAAAAGGTCCAGATTTAGTCTGGTGAAATCGGGTTGGGCACCTTGAATTGGACAAATCAGGACTGGTCCTGAACTTAACCAAAGCAGGTTAAGACTACAGTCTATTACAATTTTTCAATATTTGTCTTTCTCACCTGTTTATTATTGCAGTAAATTTATATAAATAGCTTTTGTTTTCATTATTACAGCTAAATATATAATGCTACCAGAGAAGTTTTAACTTCGGAATGTAAAATATAGCGTAAAATTAACCGTCACTTTTTAGGAGCAGATTTGCTCCCTTCAAAAAATGCATAACTATACCTTAATTTTTTTCAGTTTCAATTTAAGTCTTTATTAACGTGTAATTCCTAGATCAGTACAAAAAGACTGTTCTTCCTCTAGTAACACGGGTATAATAAAAATATAATTATTTTTCATTTTACAATAAGTTAAAAGCACTATTTCCGCTTGTATGATCCGTTGAACTCATTTGTGCGATGATAGCTGGAATCCCAATTAAGCTGACAACTTTTGGCCAATGTTGATTTCCCGATTGCAGCATCTCAGTGGATCATCTCCAAGATTACAAATAATATGGCATCTGCTGCGACTTGCCTTTGGATAGCAAGCCAACAACGGCAAAGCAACTAAAGTTAACAACCCAAGCTTATAAAGGAGTGTGTGTAAAAGCACATTTCCTAACGCTACTGAATTAATTTAATCCCGGATTGACGTTTTTTGGAAACCCAGGTAATCCCGGTAGTTAATCCGGATTAGGTACAAATTTATGCGTTTATCCCAATAGTTAATCCGGATTAAGCTTTAATCAATGTGTTAATCCCAATAATTAATCCGGATTAAATACGAATTTGTGCGGTAATCCCAATAATTACTCCGGAATAAATAAAAGTTTAATGTCAATCCAAACAGTTAATCCGTATTTAATAAAACTTAATCCTTCCTATGATTGTAAACGACATCCAGCGGGAAAATAACTATTGGAACTGTAGTGAAATATGGATGGACACTAATATAACATTAATTAAATCCAATGGCGCTCCGCAATACGCAATAAAATCGTCGATGCAATAATTATTTACCGAATCTTCTCCAATCATGCAATAACTACTTAATAATATTACATTTACCACACGTATAATTTAATTTGATCTTTTTATATGTGTACTTAAGTGGGTTTACAACAAAAAAGTATGAACGATCTTTCAAAGTATACGTTAATCCTAATAGTTAATCCGGATTAAATGCAAATATATGCGTTAATTACTCCCAATAGTTAATCCGGATAAAGTAAAAATTTTTGCGTTAATCCCAATAGGTAATCCGAATTAAGTACGAATTTATACGTTAATCCCAGTAGTTAATTCGGATTAAGTACGAATCTATACTTAAACCCAAGAGTAAATCCGGATTAAGTACGAATTTATACGTTAATCCCAATTTAGTAAACATTTAGGCTCCACTACTCAACGATACAAAGGACTGGACAAACATGCAGCTTAACTTTAAGCCGGCAATGACATTGATTAGGAGTAAATATTTATAATTTGCGTTACGTTCTTCTGATTGGAAAACAGCAATTGCAATTTTTTATAATAAATATCCAAGTCCCCAATCCTGAAATGTATGTTTAAATTATGATAATTACAAGTTTTTAGAAATATACGCTGGGCATTGCCCACCCTGGCAATATCGTGGGTGGGCAAATCGCCCATCTTCCCTCCCTGCTCTGACACTCCTGATAGCAGCAATCTTGGACCTATATTTTGGACCTAAACACTCCGCTTAACTTTAGTTAGAAATTGACAAAACAGTTCTGTTTGGATATGGCCAGTGTACCCTTCAAAACTGTCGAAAATAATTTTTGCATAATTCAAAATTTTTTTGCAATTACTTGCTCCGGAAATGCTTCAAAATTTTAAGTTATTAGTTATTTAGCTTTCATTTGCAAGACTTTAGCTTGTATACTACACACTCGGTATAAAAGCACTCTCCTTCTCGTTACTTTGAAGGTATCACAACTAATTCGACCTGTCGTTTTATTATTATACGCAATTCTTGTTCTCCGAAAGGGATTGTTCAAGATTCTGTGTCAAGATTCTAGTCTAAATCAATGCCAAGGTAATTGAAGATACCGCAAGTTGTAAATTTTGAATATTTAGCGAGAAATCCTTTTAATGAAAAAACTTCATTTTCAAGACATTTTCCCTTTAAAATTCTTTATATTTAAGTAACAACACAAATATATTTGATCATAAGAAAAAAAACAATCTTCCTGGGGTGAATCACGTTACATGTAATTACAAATTATGTTTTAAATGGCGATTTGGTTTCATTGAGTGAATACAGAACATTAAAAATAAATGTGGTCGTATAATACGTATCAACATGATTATTCTGGTGTTAGTGCATTTAAAGTCATGCACTAGGATTATAACTAGGAAATAATTATATCATTATTATTCATTCAGCGATTAGGAATCTTTTCAGGATTCTTTTGAGCGTTTTTGATGTGAAATCGGTAAATAATTGAAATTAAAGTAGATTAATACAACCATTTGGTGACGCTCCTATATAGATTGTATCATATACATGCCGTTTGGCATGGCAAAAATACTATCTTGGTTTTTGTTGCATAAATCCAACCTTGGCACAGCCACCTCACACTGATTGCGCACTTGGTCCATTCGAATCTCCTTAAACTACAGGATATACATTTAATAGGTTCGATTATATGACACTGGTTACGTTATATTGCACGTAAAAGCTTTGAACTAAGAAAATATGTCTAAAATGTCAATTACGTATACTAGGGCACAGTCTGGGAGCCCACGTCGCTGGTTATACTGGTAAATACCTCCGGCCATTAGGGAAAATAGGGAGAATAACAGGTATGTAAATAATATATATATACCGATTCTGATTTCTATTGATATAGAATACTAAAAATCAATGCTTCGCCCCGATTTTACGCTTTCATTGAAAGCTACTGACAGTACTAACGAAGGAAGGGGACGCTTCGCGTAGCGTCGCAATTATACTTTTTTAAACCAATGGAAATTGTACAATTATAATGATAATAACGTAATTTCAATATAATATTATTTACATATTATCAAACACGTTTGAAATAAATGGAATACGTGGTTTTTATATATAAGATTCGAAGTTTATTAGCCAAGCTTTTGTTCACCAGCTGTGAACATCCTCAGGGCAGTTACACGAATAGGGCATAAACAAATTTCTTTGAAAAACACAATTTTGGAAAAATATTAAATATAAAATCATAATAACTTCAAGTTTAGAATAATAGGCTTCCATGCGTTGCTTACAAGGAGATAGTTCGATGGGGGTCACTCGCTAGAACTATGAAACTTTGTGTGTTAATAAAGGACATTTAGTAGAACAATACCATACTTTTAGTTTTTCCCACTTTTGTGTTTCTTGCGAGATATAGGGTCCCAAAGTTACCATACATGACATAGGGGAAACGGTCGTTAAGGAGCACACTACCCGAACCGACAAACACAAAATGATACGTGATAGCTCATTTTAAAGGTCAATAAAATACAATTCTGACAAGCCTTCAAGCAAATCGAGTGACTAAAACCGGAGTTATGACTAAATAGATGATCAAAACCCTTACTTTATTAATATTTTTACATTCGTGCTACTATGTGTACAGCTTGTCCTCCTCAACCGCTTACCCGGTTGTAATAGTGTTAGTGTCATTTTAAAGATGATGGAAGGATCGGGCGAAGAGCAAGAGAGTTGTGTCACCTTTACTTCAGCTGTTTGACCTGCGGGTCACCAAGCGTGTAACCTAGGTCAAACTTCAAACCTTGACCGATTTTAATTAATAAAAACTGACTTAATGGCTGTCAAGTTTATTAGGTTAAAGGACTGTTAATTTTTAATTGTTAAAAATCGATCATTTACTTTAAGCCCAACTGAACAATGTAATGGAAAGAATGTTTATAAATTATTTGACTTAGAAGTAAAATAGACGAACAGGAAGAAAGTACAATTTTAAAATCATTTTTAACTAAACTATATGTGTAATGAATTTATGTGTGTAATGAATCTGAAAAACTAAATTATGTAATAACCAATACAAAGTTGTAAGGGCTAATGGCCATGAATCGACTTAATAAATTATTATTATTATTTATAAATGATTATGGATGACTACGAAAAAAACTGTACAATTTGGAAACACGTAGTTGATTACTCCTTTATTAATTATTGCAGATTCAAGCTTAATTTCCAACCTTAATTATATACATGGGTTGTATGTATAGTATAGTAGTAATTGGTAACATACGGTAATCATGCGACAATTCCGAAACAGTATTTTAATTCGCATTGGAATGCTACGTCCTTGCGGGACATAAACAAGGTGTTTTTACACTTTTACAGGTACAGGAAAATCATACCTAATAAAAGCGATCACTCAATTTGTGATTCGGAATTCACTTTCACGTCCAGGTTCATCAAGCCAATTTTCACCAATAATGCTAATGGCTCCAACCGGAAAAAGTGCATGGCACATACGAGGAACCACACTTCACACTGGGCTCGCCCTGCCCCTTAGTCAGCAGAGGAGTGATGGTCGGTTACCTCGGTTAGATCCAAGTCGTCGAAATTCATTCTACGATCAACTTATTAATGTGTCTTTAGTTGTTATTGACGAGGTGGGGCATTTCACGTTTGCGTATACTCTTTCAAAAAATTATAGACACTGTCGCTTTCATTGTATGCATGAAAATAATGTTTTCATATATGTTATTACGTTCCAGATTAGTATGGTCTCTGCTCAGCAACTTAAGCACGTTGACCAGCGGTTACGAGAAATATTTCGCCGTAATGTCCCATTTGCTGGTCTTTACGTAATTTTCACTGGTGACTTCAGGTATGTATACAACTAAATTTCAACGCATGTTTAATAATGCTAAACAATTCCATTAACTAAATTAATACATACATCTGCAAACAGGTATACACTGGACTCTCGCTATAAAAGAACAGACTCTGTAGGAGATACATTGGGCTCGGTTGTAATACATGGTTATTTTGGTTATATGCATACGAGCTCCCACTATAAAAGAATTTATGTATAAGAGACTAATTTTGAAGATTTATACGCTCTCTTATAGCGAGAGTTCAATGTTATGGAAAAGTTGTTACATATAATATTTCTGTTTATATAATGCAACGCAAACCTAAGAAAAGTCGGGGTTAACTCGAACTACAGTTTACCAGATATATTACACTTTGGCCATTCCCATTTTCCGTTGCTTGTTAAATCCTATTCAGTTATTAGCCATACTTTTTGTCAAGTTTTTAAATTTTAACTACTGCTAGTTTCAAGGCTATTTAAAAATATAAAATTTAATTAGTTGGGTAAGGTTAAAAACTATTAATTTATATTTATTAATAGTTAATAAATATAGATCAATAAAGTTTACTCATGAGTAATACATTTATTTATGAATTCGTCTAAAATACAAAGTTTTAAATTTTATCTTTCTTAATTTAGTGTGTACATATGAAGGAACTAAATACATGAATTTATAAATCGGAAAACGTTTGCGTACGCAACATTAGGCTCCGAAACAAAAAGCAAAAAGGGTTCTGTTCTGCTGTTATACATATTCCGGATGGTTTTGTGGGAACATTCCACTGGGTTGACAGAAATATTTGGTGACTTACCATTTACTAATCTGCATTTAAACTAGGGTGATGTTATAAATATGGGCAATGCAACTGAATCTGGGGTTAAACATGGGTTAGGTGGGCCCAAATGAGGTATGTCCGCATAGAGTTAGATCTTTTGATTGACAGGTAAATGTTCAAAAAACGACTGCCTAACTCTTCGCCTAGGGTCGGGAAGACCCACAAGGTCATAGGTCATACAATATCATACAGAAATATTTATTCGTATAGCTACTTATGCTATAAGCAATAACATGGCATGCATTGGGACAACTTGATTCACAGAACACTTAACGGATTTGGGGCTAAAAGGGTTTTTGATAGGTCAAACTTTTTGGGATATTACTTATTTTTGCCGTGCGGAGCACGGGCTTAAGCCTAGTAAATTATCACCACGACGGTTTCATCTTTTCCATGATGAGTCGTTATTGAGCAGTGAGAAACACAACAATGTGCAAATCCATTTTCATACGCGTGGTGAATCCTAGTATCTAACGGCACGGAATATGTTTGATCCTTACACTGTAACATTTTAGAATAACGTTGTTAGCAAAACTGTCAGCTATGCTATCTTTTTTCAGGCAAATACCGCCAGTCGGTGGAACAATAATATTCAAGCCTACTTCCGATGATATTATCGCAGGTCCAGTGTTATGGCGGCTTTTCAAATTTTTTGATTTTGATGAGGTAGTGCAATGCTCCTTTCAGCATAAAGTCTACAATGTCTTAATGCACTCATATTATTCATATGCTGTCTTATATGTGTTAGGTAATGAGACAATCTGGTGAATTCCCGACCGTTGTGGCTTTAAATAACATGTCCAAAGGAATAATGACCACAGAAGAGATTGTAATGTTTCAAAATAGATGTGTTTCGGCTGAAATTCAACCACCAGCTACAGCCATCCACCTATGCGCAACAAATGCCAAAGTGGATGCCATAAATAAAGCGTATAATACTTTTTAAATGCTTACGCTCCTGCGGACACGCATATCCAGTTAAACGTGGTGCACAAATTCCCAAAGTGAAAAGCTTGTTAAATGCTGCTCCGATTGAACCGTTTCGGAGTTACCCGGGTTCTTAATTAATTTATGCATGTAACAATTACACGTCACAGTGACCATCTGTGACACCAGGTCGGGGGTTTGAAAGGTTTATAGTTGAGTAGGAATTTGTATTTTTGAACATATGCCCCGGAATTCTGAATTTCAAATATCACAAGCCTACCGGCAATATTGTTACCCAACAACAAAACAGTGTTTTGATCTCGCAATCCCAAACAAAGACCTGAGAGATTCAAAGCGAAAAAAAGGTTACGGAGAGAGATGAGAAAAATAAAAGAAAGTAGATATTAGTAACAAAGGACCGAATCTAGGGAAACATTTTCCCTGGAACCATTATCACATATGGCTTCTTGTGATTGCACTAGGGAATATTAATGTTGTTGGATGCTGTAAAACGGATATGGATTTTTTAATTATTCGGCGTGCCGTATGAAAATTAACTCAGCTTAGAAAACTCTATATGTATTTCTGTTAAATTTGAATAATATAATTTCTTATAACTTGATATTTGTTGTATTTAATTATTTCGCATCATCTGAGCGCTTACAAAATGTGCAATGTACATAACAAGTTGCTGCAGTTTGGGCGATATTTTTCAAAGGTAAACAAATTGCTGGCAAAGTTTTGTGATGTTGTAAAATTCGTGTATTAGTAACTACTACAATAGGTAATTATAGAGGTAATATTAGTTAAACATGAAAAATCGCGACTAGCGTGATGTATAAATCACAATAGTGTTTGCAGTTATATTGCGCATCCAAATCGAAAAAATCAGCGAGATGTGCAAAAATAATACAAAAGCGTGAAACATCAAATATTTTGCAAAATGGAGCCCAATTTGAGGTCCAGAATTTTTTTGGAAATCGATTCCACAAAAACGTCAATTGTAGTTTTATAACTAAATTCTTTAATGATTTGCATTTACTTTTGACCTTAAAAAGCTACTGAAAACCTAAAAAAACTCACAATCAGTTATGTAAGTAAGTCAAAATAGAAAAAACTGAGAAATTGTCGAAATACAAAAATTATGAAACAAATTCAGCTAAAATATGCGTAAAACGCAAAAATTTGACACCCCCCTTTGTGTTTCAAATTTTTTGGAATTTAGACTCCCCCTGGAATTGACCTGCTTGTGCATGTATGGGCGACTTTCTCAATGGAATTATAAAATCACTAGAAATGAAATGACTGAACGAGAAAAACACTTTTACCCAAACAGGCAAAGGAAGTTTGAGGCAAGGAAATTAATGTGGAAGCCTTGAGCAAAATCGACATCCAATCTGCAGAAGAGAAATGTTATGATGGGGAAATTTTTTCCCTGCTTTTTCCCTTTCATGCAGCAATTATAGATTTCTCGCACCTTCCACCACTCCTAATATTTCAACATACCACATCATCATCAACGCCTTTTTTTAGCGCACCATTGATTTTTTGCTTGCGTACACATACAATTTTCCAATTTCAAAGCACATTTTCTATTAATTTCTGCATAAGAATGACTTATTATAAATTAATATTATACGTACTGTACCCGTACTTGGCTAATAATATGTTCACTGGCGTTTAAACCCACAAATTTTACTTTTTATAAAATTACTAACTTTCATTATGTCTAGCGTTGACAAAATGAAAATTCCGTCGTGTTTCTGCCCGCCCTGCTGAAAATGCCCTGCCCACTGGGCAAATTCCATAAAAATCTGTACATGGCAGAAAATTAAAAATGCCAATTTGTTGGCAGACAACTTGACATTTCAGGCAGAAATTTTGGCATTTTGGGCATTTTCCCAATTTTTTTGAAAAATTCCTCAAATAAATAGAACGGTACAAGAGACAAACGATAGTCGATAAATTTGTAACAATTCGTAATAATAATTAAAATAAAATTCTAAATGCGTAAAATATTTGTCGCAAATATGTTCAGAAAAATATTTCAAAAATAATCAAAATTTTCCAAAAAATAGCCGGAAATCTGGAAAATGCTCCAAACATTGACCAATTTTGAGTTTGAAAATGCCCAAAATGTTATTATGCCCTCATTTTGACATTAACTGGAAATGCCCAAAATGCCTTGTCGTTTTCAGATTGCCAACACTAATTATGTCTAAACTTGAAAATTACATTCAAGTAATAAATTTATAATACAAGATTATTCAAAAGTTTGAAATAGAGATTTTGTGCCTGGTGGAGGAATTGCTTCAGGGTGAAAATTAGGGTAAAACTCTAAAAACGGATAAAAAAAGAACTTTTCTTTCCCACACTTTTGGTTTCCATGGATGTACTCTTTCCTTTGAGAAACTCCGGAGTATATAGAGGTAAATAATTTAATTTTGAAAATTTGCTGCCGTTCAGGATTTTTTAAAGATGCAAGTGCAAAAAATAATAAACTACGAAATTTCATATATGCTAGTTAATGACAAGTAGGATAAATTCAATTCTACCTAAAATGTTTGAAATTGTAATTTTGCAAACTATGATGCCAATCAGAATTTGCTCTTTTGGGCCTGTAGGTTTGAAATAGTTGGTATTTGTTTAACGTCGTTGGTAATTATAGAAACAACATTGTACCGTGTTGAGCATTACAAATAAAACCAACTTTCCATGAAAATAATATCATTGTCGAATTTAACCATAATTTAAAAAAAGGGCGCAAAGTAATTATACGTAAACATCCACTGTGTTTAGGATAATTAAAAATAAATTTGGTATTTTCAACAGTATATTCTGAGCGTTTCAATGGGTTTCAACATTTTTGTTAAATATTAAGTATAAATAACAACTTCAGAGCTTTAATGAGAGGGAGTTCCATTAGATTATAAATTAGTGCAGTTTTCATTGTAGATGTACATCTTAATCATAGAGTATATTCAACTACAAAAAAAAACACTACTGGCGTCAAAGTTTTTCAAATTATTTATTTGCTGTAATTTCACGATAAATAAAGAATGTTTTCCACAAAAACGATAACAATATTAATTTAAGGCAGAAAACAATTTACCAGCATTTGAGCACTGTCGCGAGCCTCCCGGGATGAAACTTGTCCTGCTACTATCAAATCATGCATCTCTAACTGAATTCCATTCCGTGGGACATGTGGAAAATAAAAAAATTATTAAAAAAGCAATTATTACGTTTACCATTTTTAAAACAAATCATTGTTGAAACCGAAAAAGTACTTTAAATATTTGTTCATTTTGTTTGAATCACTCTTTTGGTTTCGAGGTTACCACAAGTAATTCACAGTAATTATAAAGATATTAAACACAACCCGGGAGAATCTTTTCCACTACAATAAATTACAAATAATCGAGTGGCGTTGAAATCCCCAAAAATAAATTTCAATACAATGATCAACCTTGGAATTCGTTTTCTTTTGTTTCGACTGCAGTACGGTTTTTTCCTATATGACCTAAACATTGAATTGACCATTTTTACATAAATAAAGTCTCGACAATAATTAAGTGTTTCTTTTAATGAAACCAAACGTGCGAATAGACCCGACATTTCTATGTATATATGATTTTAAGATTTCTAGCATTAAGAACGTGATGAAAGATAGAAAATTCGCTTCCTACTATTACATGACTTCGGAGGAGTAAAACTCGTCCAAACTCTGATCGAAAAAATTACAACCAAGAAAATTCTCAATCAAACTGACTGGCGAAAAGCATTAATCCCAACTTATAACGTTGAATTCCATTATTTGATTCCAAATTCCGTTTGATTCCAAATATTAGAAAATTAACTAAAATAGATTCAGAAGATAATTCAGTAGAAGATTAATGACAGTAAACGACTTTGTTTTGAAAAAAAATTCAATGAGTTCGAATCATGAATTTTGTTGCTATAATCTCATGTTTTTATTTTAATGCTGTTAATGAAAACAAAGATATTATCTCAAAGTAATTTACTACTGTATAGTCATTTTAGTGTGAAACAAACAAATGCTAAATATGTGTGTTTAGATAAATTTTCCGGTCTCTCTTCCCTAAGAGGCTTAAAATTAGTGTATTGAAGTCATAGGTCCTGTTATTTCTTCGAAGATTTGGTTCCGTAACGGGAACAAAATGTCAGCAGTACGTCTATTTTCGGGGTTTACATGAATTTTTAAGGAAGCTTAAATATATTATTTCCTGATTTCAATGGACTTTGTGCGTAAGGAAATTGAGCACCTGCGTTTAATTTCATGGCATTGACGCCGTATGTGTTATTTGTTTTGCCCGCCGCGATTATGAAATGTAGTTGGATTGCCTGCCTGCGTGTTTGGTTCATAAAACAGTTGCATTTAATTTAC
Source organism: Lipothrix lubbocki (assembly GCA_034696945.1). NCBI lineage: Eukaryota > Metazoa > Arthropoda > Collembola > Symphypleona > Sminthuridae > Lipothrix > Lipothrix lubbocki. The sequence goes on from JAQGAK010002503.1 coordinate 11,646, forward strand.
AGAAACGTAGAATACAAATGCAAATTATTAAACTAAAAACCGTAATTTTTAAAGTAAAATTTAAGTAAACATCTATCATGAAGACTACAATTTGTACAGAAAATAAAAACAATTGTTGTGCTTTCTCTTTTGTCAACCGTTTAAAGAAAGAAATTATGCGACTGAGGTGCATGCTTTTAGTTTCAGTAATGACAAAGATCAGCTAAAATTATACTAAATATTTGAATTTTAAATGGTTACGTGAAAGGGAATGAGAAAACCCGTAATCGTGTTTTCTGGAACTGAATTTATCAGCTAAAATGTTTTCACGCAATCTCAGCGCTCTTTTTCTTATTTTCCGCACATAACGCATCGTTTTTGATCATTCAGTTTTGCTCTTCTAGTCTACCTGTAAAAACGTTGTCTTTCTTTCTCTACACCACCGGTTAAAATTTTTAGAACATATGTCAAATAAATTATAAATTGCATGCTAAATTAAATTCCACATCACAATTCCTATATGGCCAAACATTTTCCTATAATCCTAATTCTCACTTTTCAACAATGGGAATCCTACACTGTGTAAGAGTACAACATACATTAAACAGGTAAATGTATCACTTTGATGTTATTCAAAAACTTCATACATTTTTTACTTGTGAATAACGTCTTCGGGTGAAAGTTAAGAAAAAACGGCTTTACGGCTACACGGTTTGAGCCGCCTGAGTTGGCAATTTGGTGTGCAGTCCCAAGGTGTGCGGCGAGGAATGGGCGGGGCCCTAGTTGTACTTTAAGTCCGTAGCAGGCAGAATGATTGAAAAATATGAAGGACAAAATCAAATGACTGATAAAAGAAAAGAAATTTTTAAAGCACGCGCCTTTGATTTCCATGGATTTACTCTTGATTTCTATGATTTTTGAACCCCTAATTGGAACGATTTTTCATTCCAGGAAGTCGGCAGGTAAAAATATGCTGCGAAAATTCGACACTATCACAAACGGTAACAAACATTAACTTTATTTATTATTCTTATTTTTGAAAATTTTATTTTACACGCTGCAATGTCGTTCAGAATATTTTGCATCCCCATTTAGAATGACCAGGTGCATGTCGTTGAAAAAGGTGGTAAAACAGGGTTTTATCATTTAAGATGTGATGTATTCGACAAATGGAATCAAATTCTTCAGAATCAAAATATTTAAATACAGTATTTATATCAACAAAATAAATAAATATTTGTTTTTAAGGATAAATCAAAATAGGTATTTACATTTTTATATTCATGAAATAACAATGGCGGACATCCTGGACTGAAACGCTTTTCGCTAAATTTTATCCCGATGTTTTAAAATATATTACCAAATTGTTTTTGCAAATAAAATCTTCAGAAAAACGATTGCACAAAAGTTTGATTTTTGTGGATTCATACAAAATTGATACCGAGGGCATATCCATCACACTCGATGCCGATGCTGCGAAAATAATAAATGGCGGCAAACTTTTCCATGTTTATGAAAAAATTCCTAGAGCGATTTCAAAAAACGAGAGAAAATGCTACCCGTGAAGTCAGCCTCAGAGGCTTATCATATTAAAAAGAAGCCTAAATAATTTCCTTAAATTATTGCTTATTTAATTTTAATTTTAAAACATAATACATATAACATTACGGCGAATATTGTAATTTTCACATTTTTTGAAAATTGTTTTAATATTTTTATATCAATTTCTTTTAAAACCTAAAATTAAATTATTTATAAATTGTCCGACCCTCTTCTGAATTTGTTCAATTTATTTGTTAGTTAATCAGTTTTTTATACAAATCGTGTTAATTTGTATTTAAATTTAATATTTGGCACCAACTTGTCTCGAGTAAATGAATAATGATTTTAGATAATAATTTGGGGTGTTTTCTTTGAAGAAAAAGACACTGTCAAACTAAAAGCTACGTTGTTCGCGTAGAAAGAATCAATGGCGGCAAAATTTTACAACTTATTTATTTTCTGTAGTTTAATGTTAATAAAATAAGGCGACACCCAGCAAACATAGCTGTAGATATAAACACAAAATTATCAAATGGCGTTGAAATATTCCAAAATACATTGTAATACAAATATTTCCGATAAACACATTTAAAATATTTATAATACTAGGAATTATTAAACAGTTAATGAAAAGCGTTATTAAATTGATTTAAAAATATTTTTCATTACAGAAATCGTGCAGATTTCAACGCCATGTAGTTATTATAGTGAAATGTAGTGCATGCAGATGAACGCAAATTAATCCCGGGGCAAGTTATTGTCAATGAGACAAATGAATTTAATAAGCAGTTTATTTATTGAGATCAGGATTTAGGTTTTTTAGCACGAAACAACAGCAGCACATGCCTAAAAGTTTGATTCCAAATATTATCAAATTTACTACAATGGATTTCTGTAATTGGAAAAAAACGTCAGCAACGCGTCTATTTTTCTAGTTTACATGAATTTTTAACGAAGCCAAAATATATTGTTTACCGATTTAAATGAAATTTTTGCGTATCAATATTGAGAGCCTGCGTTTAATTTCGTAGCATCGACGCCGTATGTTATTTGTTTCGCTTTCCGCAACTGAAGTAGGCGAGCAGAATCTGGCTATTTAGATGCCATTGTGGGTTTTGATAAAACAGTCAAATTTCGTTCACAGAAACGTAGATTACAAATGCAACTTAATAAACTATATACAAACAAAGTACAATTAACGCAAAAGCAATACTAAAGACCTCAATTTTCATAGAAAATTGAAAAAAATTGTTGCCCGTTCTCGTGTGTCAACCGTTCAAATAAAGAAATTATGTGACTGAGTTGCATGCTAATAGTTTCAATAATGACAGCTAAAATCCGCTACAATTTTTACAGTACGCGCCTTAGGTTTCCTGAAGTTTTTTATTATGTTTGAACCCATAATTGGAACTAATTGGAATTTCAATCCAGGGAGTCAGCAGGTAAAAATATTATGTGAAAATTCTTTTTTAAGAAAAAAAAATACTATCTTCATATTGGATGTTTCTTTTTTTGTAAGTTAAGAAACATTAAATTTATTTAGTTATTCTTATTTCTGAAAATTGTATTTACCACGCTTTAATGCCGTTCAGAAAATTTTACATCCCGTAGTGTGACAAACTGATGCATTTTTTTGCTGCAAAAGTTCGTAAAACAGGGTTTTATAATATAAGATGGAACCCGACAAATGAAATCAAATTCTTTAAAATCAAAGTATTTTCCAAATTCTCCATGTTTTACGATGTGCCCCGGAGCAATCTCTCAAAAAACAAAGAAGAATGCTTTCCTGTGGAATGTAGTGCAGATACAGTTAAAGAAAATCACAATTCCGGTGAGAGCAGGGATAATATTTTTCTCCTTTTTATTGCAACAAATACTGTGATATTTTTACGGCGAATTTTCATTTTCTAGCATAAAATTGAATTTTGTAGGGTTGAAATATTTCAATCCTCTTTCACGACAAGCGTCAATATCCGAATTAAATCTTTAAATCTGAAAGGGAAATGATGCTACTATCATTTGTGCCTTTACTACAAAAACCCATAATGACTTGAAAATTGAACAAGAGATATGAACAAAATGGTTAATATTTGTGTTCCCTGAGTGTCGTGCATTTATTAATTTATTTCTGAAGATCTAAGGTGTTCTACTACATTGCTTAAATACATATATATACTTTTTATACCCTTGTGCTAAAAAAACGAAAATGTTACCTAAATAGTAAATAAATTAATCTTGCCATATAAGTTCCTATTATGAAACCAACATAAAATCGACCTAGTGGTCTATCATTATAAGACAACGCACAATATTTCCAGTGGCGTCGATATATTTAAAAATAACATTATAAGCAAAACTTTTTAAGATAAAAATTACTCCTAATTTTCATTTGGATGAATGCGGTATAATATTTTCTATTTTTCGTCCCTCGCTACGGATTTTCCTTAATGTTGTGAATTGGAATTCCCTTCAAAAAACAAAATATTAAATCGACAGTATAGGAAAATACTTCTTCCAATAATGAAACTTACTTTAGAATAAGGTCCTAATACGGATATTTGTTCTAATATTTTCGATGTTTCACTCTCAGAATTCGTTTTAGCAATGAAAATATTCCAATTTTCATTAATTTCTCAACGCTGATCACGATGCTTTTCTCTGCCTTGTTTATTTTCCCTCCGAATTTAATATGCAATTATAGTAATTATAATAATAATAAATAAGTGATTATTATTATTTATAACTATTATTATTTTTAATAATAAGTAACTATTATAAATGATAACTACTGATAATAATGACTATTTTTAATATTTTATTATCATTATTAAATTATGAGTAACAATAGTTATCATAAATTATCAGTTTTAATAATAATTATTATCCCAAGTAATAAAACTTAAACCGTACAAATTTTAATCATATTTTACCAAAATTTAAATTACGATATACCGACATTTTACGAAGTATGACCAAGTTCAAACTAAACACCTATAACGATTCGTGATCGGCATGATTTAACACGTATTACGCCAAAATGGCATCGTATCTCAAGTCATTTAATTTTAATGCATGTAGATAGTGGTATATCCCTTTATTTTAATGCACATGGTACCATGTTACTATATAAATGCATGCTGAGTGGTGCCATGTCCCACCACAAAAGCATGTGAATAGTTCCATGTCCCATTACAAATACATGCTGAATGATGCCATGTCTCCACTACAAACGCATGTGAATGGTGCCATGTCCCACTACATACAACTACATTCTGAAAGGCGCCATATCCCTATGCATATGCTTACAGATTAGCGCCATATCCTATTTTACAAGCATGGCGATGGTGGCATATCGCACCATAAATGCATAACGATGGTGCCATATGCCAATGGAAATTTATGCACAATTTTCCTTTTTAAGATATATTTACATGGTCTTTGTTGTCATATAATACCAATTTCAAAACAAATTTTAAGATTTAAGATGCAAACGTGAGTATAAGTAAAATTCAGCATTAATTTTGAATTATATCTGCAAATAGCTTATATTCTGAATTCAAAACATCAAAACAAATTAATCATAATCTGTTGCTCAGCCTGTTGTTAATTCAGTATTCCAAATTTAATGCGTACACAAATCTAACTGCAATTTATGTAATTAATTGTAATAAAACTATTATTTTTGACAAGCTATTCTAGGGTTAGTCCATGATTTACAAGTTAATCATAAAAAAACTAACGAGGTGGGATACCCACAAATATATATTAACACAATCATGGTTCATTATTAGAAACTTTTGCCTTTACCTTGGTATTAAAATAATAATCAAATAAAGTACCGCGCTAAATAATTCAGCCACGCCTACGTGTTAGCTGGATTTGCTGTGGTAGGGAGACAGCTCACCGTTCAATTACACGGTGGAGGCTGGCTCAAACGACCCCCGTTCTCTCCTACCGCCACCCACTTTTCCTGATTCCTTCTTATTTCCATGTTCGGTATCACTCATTTTAACCCTAGTTTAAATATTTTTAGTTAAAATTAATGGTAAATAAAGTTAGCACATGTTGATTCCATCTTGTTAGCTTCTAATTATTATATTTTTTATGTCGATACGACCATTCGGACCATTTTTGAAAAGTTATCAACACATTTAAGAAGGTCGAGTTTCTCGACCAAGAGAGGTGCGAAATTTTATATGCAGTTTTCACTATCTGTTTTGCGTCAGGTCCTCCAATGAATTCCTTGGAAATTAGAACCTGCTTGATTGTTGGTGCTATATATAATGTATATATAAAACATATGTATATATACACTTTTGTAAAGGAAATTTTGCAACTCATGAGATGAGATTCTCGTAAATAAAAATTTTCTGTATTTTCCTCAGATTACTGAAAATGAAATGACTGAACGGGATAAATTCTGTTTATTTAATCAAAGCTAAGGTTAAAATTAATTTATTATGTATTACAAATATTAACGTTGCAAATTTTGACGCCGTTCGAAATCTTATATTTCAGGTACCACGTTGACAGATGCGTGAAAATCTGGTTGGATTTAAGCAAGGGGGTATGAATATAATTAAATGATAAAAATATCACATAGTAATGCAAAACCAGACAAAAGGAAATTTACTTTAAAAGCAAAATATTTTCTACGATTTGTGGAAACGTCCCCGCAGCGAATTTCAAAATTTTGGGAAAATGCTTTTGACACCCCCTAAAGTTTTTGTATTAACTTTATTTCCTAACTTTTTTTACTCTAATAAATGCAATGTTTAATTTAAAAATTTTTTAAATTTTCCCCACTAGCAAACAACAAAAGTAAAACGAAAAAGTTTTACTCTGTATGCCAACGGAACATATTGTCCCTTTTTAGTGCATTTATAGAATTGTTTTAATGAAGCTTTCCTATCATTCATTCGACCATAAAATCTTAATTGTTGAAATCCCAGCTGTGAAAACATTTTCTGCAATATCCCGAAGCAGGAGTCAAATTTTATCTAATCTCCAGCGTGCCCGGCATCCAAGAAATAACCAAATGGCAACAAAATGAATAAATATTTGTTTGTTTGTGATAAATCAAAATCTGTACATTTTTTATGTTCAATCATAAAGTCTGGGCTTTTCAAAAGGCTTTGAATATTTTTAATAAATTTTAAATGTGAATAACAACTCAAGATCTTCAACGAACGTAATTCCCACCTGTATTCCATATTTGCACAATGCAATGGTATAAACTTTATTTTTGAAATCTGCGAAATCCCGAAAAAACAACTGGCGGCAAAATTTTACATTTTTTTAAATTTCACAATATAGTAATTTATGCAGAAAAGCTGGCAATATTAATTGGTGTCATTAAAACAATTTACCAGCCGCCTTAGCACTGGCGGGCATCCCGGACTGAAATGCTTTCCGCTAAATTTTATAACATTTGATTTACTATATTACTAAATTTTTAATATAAGGGAAAACTTCGGAAAGGGTATTGCACCACAATTGGATTTTTGCGAACACGGAACTGTCACAATAATCAATAATAACCTCACTGAACTACAATGCTGTATAATTAATAAATGGCGGCAAAATCTACAAAATTTAAATCTTTTTTCTAGATAAATTCAAAAAAATTTTGAACAATTCACCTGCAGTTTGATCACTGGCGAACATTCCGGAATAGAACCCGTCCTGGTTTTTAAGCTGATGCCTCGCTACCCGAATCCTGGAATGCCGACTTGGATTTCCTTCGTGGTATGTCGTAAATTCGGAAATTTTAGGAGTGCTTTTAAATTTTTACTAACAAGTAGGTATTTTTTAATGTCCGAGTGCGACGGATTTGAAATTTTTAGAGGTAGTAGAGATTTAGTATAGAGCCCCCCACAGGTACACCATCCATAAATGGGGGTCCTCATTAAAATTTCACATGTTAGTTCCCATATAAAATCAAAATTTTCAAAACTCGACGATTTTCTTAAAATATTATAAAATCATCAAGAAAACACACACAAATCATCTTTAAGCAAAAATATTCCCATGCTTAACTTAATGGAATAAAGAATTATGCTTTCGCCAATTGATTCGCAAAAGTTTGGAAGTTTTACAATTTCCACATAAATCTTACGAAACTTTCTAAACAAATGCGTATGCTGATTTCACCCATACTTTTTACACACTTGCGAATGATAAATCTCAAATTGGTGGTGTTTAATAAATTTGAAAAAAAAATTATTCTCCACTCCATAAGTTAGTTTATATTATTTTTAAAATGGAGCCATTAGAATCTAAATATTCGCACTAAAATGGAACAAGTTTATCTAATGTACTGATGGTTATTAAAATATGGAATGGCGTTGAACTAATGCATTTCAATTCGATTATTCTTTTTTCAAGATTTGCCTTAGAATTTGTATTGGAATATTTATTATTTCCAAAGGAACCTCTGAGAATTTCTCTTGTGGATTACACATTTGCAGCCGCAGCTGCAGGGAATTCGAATACCATTTGCAAAGTTACTCGCTTTTAATCTGTAGACGTTGACGCCACGTTAAAATTATTGGGTTTTTGATTCACGCGAGTGAAACATGAAATAAAAAATTTTTGCAAAATTAAAACTAATTGACAATGTAGTAAATTTAAAATTAAATTAAATTCCAGGGGCCTATTTCACCAATCTTTACTCCGCACTCCTAACTTTTCATTTTCAATTGTCAATTTTTCGTATCTTTATAACGTACTCTTCACTTTTCGTTTCACAATAAAACCAGTTTTTGAAGATGAAAAGTGC
>JAQGAK010002504.1:0-19947 GCA_034696945.1 Lipothrix lubbocki
CTAAAGTAGTTTTTAAGTATGGAAAAAATATATTTTTATTACAAAGCTACCCGAGAAGATTTTCATCATCATGTTTTAGTATTAAAAAGATTAAGATGTTGCCCCCTACTGATGTAACAATATATATGTATTCCTATATAAATGTATATATGTATATAACATATTCTTTCTCTCTATATATATGTAACAAGAATATATTTTTCGCATTAAAAAAAATTCTCATCTCAAAAGTCGTCGTCGTTTCACCGAGTGAACAGTGAAGTCAGGAAATTTGTATTCCGATGTTGTTACAATGTCTTGGAGGCATTAATGCCATTATGTGAATAGTGTGCTCCATGTTTTTAATTCCTTGCCGTCGGCGGGTCTTATTTTCCTTTCTTTTAAAGAATATTCTTCACTACTTGAAGCCCAAAGCCCGGCCCTTGTTGTTATAAGTTGAGACCTGAAAAGTTTCTATAGTTTTCTAAAGGTTTCAAATATCAAACGAGATCTGGTAATAGGAGCTAAATTTACTTTTATTCTTGTTGGGAAAATTATTCTTTTTCTGTCGGATCTTCTTGTTTTTCCTCCCGTTTTTTTATTTTTACATTTTTTACAAAGCATAATCTTCTCTTTTCCTTCCATTTGCATTTTGCAAAGTTTAATTTTGACTGACTTGCTACAAATTAATTTTCAGGGAATCCCACGGTTTTACATTTTAGTTGGGTATGAATATTCTAGAAGAAATCAAAACATTTTGTGCAATTTGCTTTAAATTTGCAGTTCAAATTGTAACTTTTGCATTAGAAATTGGAAAGTGTCCACGTTTTAGTTTAAATCATGATCAATTTTTAATTTAAAAAATTATCAACTAACCAATTACAATTTTTCAAATTATTCAATTAGTAAAATTGTCAAATTTGTTAATGAAAGTTTCCAAAATTTCAATACAATTTGCCAAAATTTCAAATAAAGTTTACTAAAATTCCAGTAAGATTTGCCGACATTGTAAAAAAAGTTTGGCCACAGCTTCAACTTAATTTTGCAAATGGTTTAATTATAATTTACCCAAATGTCAATCAAAATTTGCCGCAATTTCAAGTTAAGTTTGCCAAAATTTCAATTTGCCAGCACATCAATTTACCAAATTCCAATTAAAAATTGACTGATTTCAATTTAATTTTCCAAAGTCTCAAACGAAATTTCACAAAATTTCAATTTGCCAGCACATCAATTTACCAAAGTCCAATTAACAATTGACAATTTTCAATTTAATTTTCCAAAGTCTCAAACGAAATTTCACAAAATTTCAATTTTTTAAAGAAATCCTAACTGAAGATACAAATTGGATGTAAATACGGTGGTGTTATTTATTGAACTTAAAATCCCGTCCTCTAAATTCCAATTACATAAAGATCCAAAGTAAGTACATACCGAAAACTTTGCAACTTAAAAACGTAAAACCCGTCTGGTCTGGTGGTGGGGGCCTGGTCCTCAAAAAATTTAAATCTCAAACTTGTACCCGCCGAAACAAGATTAGAAGTCATGTATGCAATGTAAATTCCGGAGTGTTGGAAAACTTTGGTTCGTCTCCGATGACTTGTTGAGGGAATCTGAACAACTTTATTGTGTATCTTATTACCATGAGATGAGCACGTTTCGCTGAAGTTGGTACAGAGAGAGTAGAGAATATAAGAGTTTTACTTTTACTTTTAGAGAGGAGCAGAAGAGCCCATCTCATCCGGCTCCGCCGTATATTTTTCCACTTAAGGAACTCTCAAAAAACGTTGGGGCATTATAAAGCATTACATCTGTCCGTGGTATTGCAAATATAATTTGGGCACTAAGCTACTACTATAATGTTTAATAATATATATATTGGATTATATATCCGTTTAATGTGTATTTTACGGATTATATTACTGCATTTTGTATGTAATTTTCTATATACGTAATGCTAGGCTCAAACAAATTTTGCAATTGAAAAGGCAAATATAACTTTCTCCACAGTTGCTAAAATGCCATAAGAATTACTACAGCGCCCGAATATTATTTTTAAAGTTTGAATTGCAAAAGTGACTATCCCGTTTATTTACCAATGCAATCGCACATAAGCGGTAGAACCTGCTGGGATATTTTCCATATCTACAACATGCGTGACTTAGCAGGAGTTTCCATAGCAACAGCGGATTTTGCTTCCCGTATAAATGCGCTGTACTGATGATGACAATGTAAACAATAGGACATGCTTTTAAACGACATAGTCTGTTTTGCATCTGAATATTTGTGAAATTTCTTGTAACCGTAGTGATTCTTGCCTTGGAGCAACTTTGCCGATAGTTATATTTGCCTTTTCAACGACAATGTATTTTAACGCCATACAATTACGCGGCTTAAAAATATTTTACATGTAAGTTTTCTATTATAAGTTTATACAAATAGTATTTTACATGCCCGCTTCCCCGCCGTTGTATAATTCGGAAATCTCATCCGCGTTTTTTCCAAACGAAAATTGTGTATACCAAAGCACTTGGGAGATGTTGAGATTCCACTTGAATTTTTGGCTTGCTAGTGGCTATTCAGGGATTTTCGGGAGCAAAATGCATTACCAGACGTTATATTATTACATGGCGTCGGTGGAATGCACAAAGGTGCTAAAATTTTCAAAAACCTCTAAGACGTTTGGGAAGTTTTAAGCACCTTTCAGAGATTCAAACGACGATCCTGTGTACAAATTTGTATGTATTTATGTATATTTATGTGTATATTGTATCTACATACAATATAGCGTACACACATAATGTAATTCCCGTACTGTATAATGATGGTGGAATACCCCAAACGAACATAAGTGGGGTATTCAAGCATACCCACTTATGTTATACCACACGGATAATTCTCACAGGGGGAGAAGTGCATCAGTGTACAAAATTTCCTAAAGCCACAATCACATTCCCATCCTTAGAATTCATTCGCTCTCTTGTCGCGCTTTTGTGGTCCGCCACATTGGAGTGTGTTGTTGCCATTGCCATCCTATCCTTTTGGCTCTTCCTCGAGAATGTAAATTTCATCTCCAATGTGTTATCATACTTGGAATAGTGTATATATGTGGGCTTTTCGGAATAAGTTGCCATCCCGCCGCCTCTGAGTGTTCCATCGTTCCTCTGCCGCTCATCACATTGCAAATGCATGACGGATTTTAATAATACCACCAAAGTTCTCATGTCATCGCACGTCCTCAACCCTGCAAATTCCGCTCATTTACATTCTCAAATCTGGATTAATGCTTGTCCTTTTAAACTTGATGGATATGCATATCCTACTTTTATTTTATGGTGGGGGCGATCAGCTAAAATATTTGGAAATTTTATCAGCCATCAAAATTCAAGAAATTCTCTAATATCTTCATATAAAATTTTACAGGCAGACGTTCTATTGCTGACAGATTTTTATTTCCGTATTTAATGTGGGACAAATATTGTGCTGAATTTCAATTTTGCAAAACTTGTAGTCAAATTTTCTATTGGGCAGGTTTTTAGCGTTAGTACTAAAATTTGTATTTGGGCAAAATTTGTACGAAAAAATTGTATTTGGGCAAAATTTGTACGAAAAAATTGTATTTGTACAAAATTGTTACGAAAAAATTGTATTTGTACAGAATATGTACGAAGAAATTGTATTTGTACAAAATTTGTAAGAAAAAATTGTATTTGTACAAAATTTGTACGAATAAATTGTATTTGTACAAAATTTGTACGAATAAATTGTATTTGTAAAAAATTTGTACGAAAAAATTGTATTTGTACAACATTTTAAGCAACCTTTGTATTTGGACAAGTTTAAAAAAATCGTATTCGGAGAAAATGTTTGAAGTTCACCTGCTGGGACAATTGTTATTTAAGAATGGTATTTAGTGAAAATTTTAGGCAGGAATTTGTATTTGCGCAAAAACATTTGATTGTACATTTGTATTTAAGCAAATGTTTGGTGGAAAGGTTGTTTAGGCCAAATTTTTCGTTTAAAGATTTATTTGGAAATTGTCGTCAAAATTTAAATTTTGCCAAATATTTTGGTCTAGATTTCAATTCTGGTCAAATCTTTTAGTCAAACTTTCTGCTATATAGACCACACTAGAGTTGGCCAAACCGTTAGAATTGATCAGCCCAGGAGCCACGGCATGTTACACATGCATAACATGGCCGGAATTCTCATGTTTCCTCACACTCTGCATTTTAATTCCAGTGCTGCTCTTCCCCTGCTTGCTCTTCTGCTCTCTTACATCTCCTGCTCATGTAGATCGTACAACTTGCCCTCACGCACTCAACAGGATATTGTCTCACTTGTGTGGCAATGGTGGCAGAGCCTGAGAGCATCTAAAAGCGTCATTTCCAGGAATTTTGTAATGTAGCGCCAATTTATCATAGGGAACGAGTAGGGACAAACTCAATTTGCTCTAATTCTATATAAGCGAATATATTCAAGCTCCAGTGTATAAATGTTTTATACATGGGTATACATATATGTGAGTATACAACACGTACTTAAATATCACTTCTTGGTACATTTACATATAAGAGCCTTACATTTAGGACTACCAATCCGTATAGATGGCAACGTTAAACACAACCTCGTTATATTGCGTAACACAGCGCGGGATAAAAAAAGAGGGGGAAATGCAAATTTCCTTTGACAGGATTTACGTTTATGTACATATATATGCAATATATGTGCCTTATATGGATATTTGCGGCAAATTTATTCTAAATTTTTTATCAACGTTAAAATTTTATACGTTATGGTAGCAATATACGTGGCTGTATACGTGTAGTGTGCATGTGTATATATGCATATACCTAGATTGATATACTGTGCATGTGTATTATCAGCGTGACAAGGATTGATTCTTTATGACAAAAATGCATTTTTGCGGACTTAAAGAATTCTTGCTCCTACGGCAGTAGCAGTCGTACAGTTATGTACGTACGGGACGTGTACATGTATTATTGTCCGTAAGAAATGCCGTATAATTTATCTCTTTGAAATTTTCCAGACAATATCGGCTAGTAGATATATACGGGAGGAAATTGATGGGGTTGTGTGAGAAATGGACCCATTCCACTTTATTACGTTTAAATCTAATTTATTTTTGCTGTACGTACATATCATACCCTTCCATGCTTCCACAATGGATATTTACGCTTACAATTGTCCCGCATATGTATGTACATACATATATCAACGTTGTATAAACTCGTACACACGTATACCAAGAAAATTGCTGTATTTTACCTAATGACGTTTGGGCTGCAATAGAGCAATTTATGTGCAAGTGGACGATTTTGTAAATGTCGCGGAATTGCTGGTAATTTCGTATGTTATAACCATTATTTCGCTATAAAACGATGATTTTGTGTACTTTGCCTACGTATTTCTAGGCTTATCGCGTATTGGGCAAGAAACGTTTTTGTGTTTGTACAATTTGTAGACATATTCCTGCATGTTTTTGTTCACAAATATATGATCATACTTGACTTATCAAATAGAAATGTTTAAACATTAGGAGCATAAAGTAAAATATGTATTTTGGCCAATTTTATGGAAGCAAATTTTGTGAGCTCGAATACGCCTGACAAAATCTGCTACTTTTGCCTTTGACGGAAAATATCTTAAGCAAGGGAAATCTGTCCGGTGATTATCTAAACTACAGCGTTATGTGCAATCAAGCGGTAGTGGCCAATTTGCAAAACATTTGACGTTTAAGGTAGAAAATGGACAATTTATTTCAAACGAGGTATTACAACAAAAAACTTGAGATTTAATCCCTAAACCACGTTGGACACATTATAAACATAGCAATGTTCTTGCGTTATACCAAAAATATATGCACTATTTGAAATTTTATTGAAAACACTATAAAACTTTTAGGAAGGAAAGGAATGTTATGAACTATAACATGTAACAATATGTAAATGTCATAAAATACTTTGATAAGTGTACCTCAAAGCATAATAACAACGTTGCTTCTTAGTTTGGCTATTTAGACACAGGCACACACGGAATCGTCAGAAATCCCTTGGTATAAAAATGACAACCCCTTATATATGGAATGTACATACTTACTGTATCCTTGTATGCCCAAAATACTACATTTGGAATTTCTTCCTGGAATCGTCGGGTTCACAATCTCGTCCAGTAGTACACTTTAGGGAGTTTTATGATTAAACTCTGATTCGCTTTTTGATATGCTTGGCGGCATATAGACGTGTGAGATGTGGTTTGAGACTTTTCCTGCTTCTTTCTTCCCAAGTACTTTCTTTTTTCCCCATTTGATATGCTATTTGCTCCGTGGCCGTAACGCAATTTATTGTGGGTTTGTAGATGTATGACGAATTTATGTATATATGTGATTTGTAATTATTTTGTTGTTTATATTGCGCTGTTAAATATGTATATTTTTAGGACGGGGAACATGTATTTTACTGGTTAATATATGTATTCACATGTATTTACACGATGGATGTGCATAACTGTATGTATGTTTGTTCCAAATTTGGGTTTCTATGTATCGTCGGTGGGGATGCAAAGTGGGCTATCTCCATGTGCGTCTATAGCTGCAAACTGGGACATTCACTATAATTTTAAATTCAAGGTGTGGGATAACTCCACTATACTTTACAATTGCCTTGCAGTAGAAATTTTAAATACAAACGCCCCCTCCGTTTTCAGTTTTTAATGCAATTTAAACGGCAGGATATCCCATGGCATTGAATTGATGCTGGATATCTCATCTTGCACTTAGGCTCACATGGAGATAGCCTGCTTTGCATCTCCACCGACGATATGACATTTTTATATTACGTTACGTGGTTTTGGCAAATAGAAACAATATGTTGTATGTATCTATGTATATACAATGTATATATATGTATACAGTTTAAAGTTGTGTGTATACAAAATTCGAATAGTCCTGCTGCCGGTTTTTAGTTATTTATTAGAGAGTCAAATTTCCTTGAGAACCCACGACTACCATATCCCAGAATGCCATGTTGGTTGTTTTCCTGGCGGTGGTCGAAGTCTCTCGCACTCTCCGGGATTTTTTCCACAAGAATAACATATGCTCAGGGATCGTTTACAAAGACTTCACGTAACTGTAATGTAATAAAAAACGTAAAGGAAAAAGGAAATAATAGTTAGAGGAACGTAATAGGACAAGCGGAAGGAGATGCGGGGGTTTATTGCCCTAAAAAGTTTATCTGTACCCTCTGGAACATGTTTGCATTTATGTAGAGTTGTACATATTTGGAAGGTTCTCATCCTGGAATTTCTCCGGTGAAAACTCAAGTATACTATAGTATTCCATATAAGAAAGAAATAATCTACAAATTTTACGCATATAGACAAGATACAGATACACCGCGTTTCACGCTAAAAATGCTATATAGTACAGAAAAAAGTAAACGTAGCAAAACAAATTTGAAATGTGTATCTAAAAATCAAGGGGATTTCTATTTATATAGCAAATTTGTACGCCAAAAATATCCGAGTCCTTTTCCAGTGCACAGTAATTGAACTGTGAAAACAAGCGTGGGGGTTTCGCCCAAACGCTAAAAATCAACGATTGTGAATATACGATATATGTACATAAGTTTATATTTACAAGTAAAAAATGTGTATTTCTAAATAAAAATAGGTATACATTTTAGTGCCGAATTGGTCTGCATGTGTACATACATATATATACAATATGTACGTTGCATGTAAAAGTATGTGCAAATGTGCTTGTACAAGTATCTGGACATACATGGAAGCAATATTTTCCGCAATGAAATGAAAATCCTGAAATTAAACTCGAATGTATGCAACTTTTGAATTGCGCCTCTGATTTCCTTATGAATTTAATATGTTACGCGGCTGGAGGCAACCAACCAAACGCTCAGACACGGCATATCTCCTATTCCCTTCCTCGCTCGTCTTTTTGTTCCATTCTGCCTTCTGTATAGTCCTCACTCACTCAATCCTTTGACAAGGGCAAGTAAAATGAGCATGGGATTATTATTGCGAAACAATTCCGAGCTTTCCCCGCCGCCGCTCTGTGAAACGATGAGAATCATTGGGGGGTGACAATGGTTCTTGATAATACAACTTATACTTATTATATTACTTTTTGCTATATAGAACTAGATTAAATATAGCTTTCTCTTCTAAAAAAATATATGCACATACGAAATTTCATTACATTATAAACTGTTTATTAATGCGATGCATTATTACGTACACAAAATATAGTCGGGGAAAATAATATAAAAGGAGGAATGCATAAGAAATGAACAACAACGGGGGAAGAGCCGGCTCATTGAAGATATTCATATCTGTAACTCCCACACTGTGGGGTCTTATTTTTGCCTTTTTTTTTTACTCTCGAATAGAAATGCATGCTGTTGCTCCTCTCTTCTCTTGTGTGTTCTTTAATTTATGGACCGGGAAATCATTTTAATATCATAATTCTTTTCCCGCCCGGCTTATACGACCGTTATTACTTTTTAAGTAGGACGTGAACACATTGGAGGCAGGCTTTATCTTTGTTTGCGGGCTGGTGTATTTAACAGTTTGGATGTTTCCCTGTGAGTGTGTGTGTATACACATATAAGCCTCCTACTCCTCTCTTTCCAATGATTGATAGCTCTTGTCAGAGGTGTTAGGCTTGACTTGACACCCTAATTTACTTTCTTGACACTAATGGGCTTTAAAATGGGGAATTTGCACTACATTATGGATACTTACCGCTGTAGACTATCGAGGAAAAATGAGGGGAAAACTTATGTTGGCTGTGGGAGGATTGGGCGGGTGGGCGAGCTTTTTTCTGCGCTGGTAAAGGCAAATATTGCCCATATTGTTTTACTGCAGGATTTATTTTCATTACCGTATAGTAACACTTGAAAGTCATGATACCGACTCCGGGGTTATTTCATATTGGAATACTTACCACTATACTATCGAGGAAATTTTCTGTTGAGATCCAGTTCAAAAGTATGTACGGATATGCTGTGCATTATGTATTTGCAGCACCAAATTTTTGAGAATTTATGCATTCAATACTTCGGACGTTCTTTGGAGAACGTGCATTCAAATCAGGCGCTATTTTGTACGACAAATGTTGCATTTTTTTGCATTTGATCCATTAATTTGCACTCGGGAAATCCACTATATCGGGATTTACATTTGTTTGTAGTAATAATGAATTTGTGTACTAATTATAATTTGGCATATTTATCGTTACAGGCGCCAAGTATTGAAGATGTGTGCATCATCCCATCCTCCAGCGCTCTAGTGAGCAAGCAATTGCAGAATTTCGATTCACCCCTGCATCGGTCATCGGATCGGGAATGCCAAAGTCGCGGAAGTCAAACGGATATTCACATCTCGAGCCAGCACCCGAACACACAACAACCTCATCACGATCTCGAGGATGAAGATTTACACTCGTCCTCCCCAACCTCCCCCAGCAGTAGAGGTTTACTAGGTCGTGTAAAGGACTTTCACCACCGCCATGGCGTCTTTCACTTTGGCTCATCCAGCAGCGGTGCTGGTACATTGTCGTTCGAAAGGGGCCAGAAAGGCCGGAACAATAAGGCTCCGAGTAGTAGGAGCAGTTCGGAGAACGCAAATCATACCCCTGGACGTAATAGCAGCTGTAGCTCATCCAGTGACTTTTATCGACGACCCTGTGCTCCTCCGGGTAGTTTCGCCAGTGGTGGTGGTCAGCAGTCCGACTCCCTCTCTCAGCCCGACTCTCTCCTCCACGGTAAAGCTTTATCTTCATTAAGTTCGCAAGAGTATATAGAGTCGTCATATTTTGTATTTAACGAGAGACCATCCACCTTGGAAGACAATCCCGAGGCTTAGTGGCCTTGGCAGAGATGAGTATCTCTGGGTAATATGTGTGTTGCCCTTTAGATTAAGATACTATTTCTTAGGGTCCATTATTTCCACCCTTTACTTAAAACAGTGCCATTTGTGCTGCCTTTCTCCTGCTCCATTTACTTCCGCTACCCTGAATCATCTTAAGCTCTTGCCAATTATCCGAGTCCAAACGTGTAGCGTGTTTCGCGGTCCGGGTTATATTCATTACGATAGAGATACGTCTTCTCTTACGCAATACATGGTTTCTCGCTTTACAATACACGGGTTCTCCTTCTGCAATAACGGTTCCTCTCGTTTGTCTTGGCAACCCAAATACACGATGTCTTACATATAGAAAAATATAGCATTGTTTTACACACCGTGGTATACCATTGCTTCCTAAATACGGACGCCTAACCAAGATTTGTTCCTTGCAACAATTTCGTAGATCCTGGACCCTCTGTAGGTTCTTATGGTTAAACGATACACCAACGTTACTATTCTAAAAGACAATACATCTATTCTACTACAGCGCTAAGACGATATACACTAACACCACGTTGCTAAATTGATACACCAACTTTACAATGCTAAGACGATATCGTCGTTGAAACGGCAAATGTAACTATCTTCACAGTTGCTAAAACGCCAGAATTACGAAGGTTACAAGAAATTTCACAAATATTTGAATGCAAAACAGCAAATGTCGTTTAAAGCATGACCTATCGTTTACATTGTCATCAGTATAGCGCTTATACGGGAAGCAAAATCCGCTGTTGCTATGGAAACTCCCGCTAAGTCACGCATGTTGTAGAATGGGAAAATATTCCAGCAGTTTCTACCGCTTATGTGCGATTGCAATGGTGAATAAACGGGATAGCCACTTTTGCAATTCAAACTTTAAAAATAATATTCGGACGTTGTAGTCATTCTTATGGCATTTTAGCAACTGTGGAGATAGTTGTATTTGCCTCTTCAACAAACATTTACTAATATGTCTTGCATTGCTAAAACAATACACTAATGTTATAATGCTCAAGAGATACACAGACATGCAGTATGTACGTACAAGTATGTAGATACATATGTATAAACAGCTCCTGCGGTTAATGTTGTCAATGCACGGACATTACAGCCGTTCGTTCCGAAATCCTTTTTCAGCCTATTGGCATCCTTACGTTGATTTGTTGTGATTTTATTGCCTCCCTTTATTATTATGTCCGTTACCTTATTTCGCTTTTATTACCCCCGCACCAGGCCCTTTGTTTCCGCCGCGGAGGGAAGATGAACGCCGCTGTAAAACCCGCGTGTGTACACAATTCCGTTGGTCTTTACTTTACTGCTAATGTAGTTTAAGCGGGACTGTCAAGAACGTTGATCCGCAATTTTTTATACGGGTGTGCACTTACGTACTTTCGCCTTCCTTGTGAGGGAAAGTGCGCGGATCATATTACAATTCTCGTACCATTGTTACAGGATGCTCCACAACTCTTATGTTATTCCACTCATATATGCATGATTTAGATATATAGAAATACCGATTTTCGGAGATGCTCGCACTCTCTTCTCCGAACTTTGAAAAGCCCATTTGGAGTAGCGTAAAAGGTACTTGAAATGACAGTTCTCAAATTTTATACCGAGGAAGGATCCCTGAGTTTTTGCTAATCTCGTAATGATCTCGAGGTTATAAATTGAGCGAATTCCTATAAAATTCTCAAGGGTTTCTCCTCCTTCTCTTATTCCTCTTGCAAAAGCTCCGGCTCCCCTGGAATGATGTGGTGGCTCTTTTGTCGATACCAACTTTGTTACTGCTGGCCTAAGCAGTTTGGCAATATTATTTTGGATATTACATTATAAGCCAAGAGCGGGTAAATCCGGACCTGGGACGTGGATATGCGGGATAAAACAAGTATAAAGCGTCAATAGTGATTAAACTTGTGTGTGCAGTCGTAAACTTTCGAGCTGTCAGGTTATATATAAGGACGACGTTTATGGCTTGCCAGAGTGTCTCTTGAATAAATAGCCCGCTGTACCTCCCACTTTGTTTCTGTATTGGAGGATTATTTGAACCTGGCACAGCATTATTAACATTGGCACACTGTATTATTAACATTAGTTTTGTACAGTCAACAACAGGAGATGCAACATATAGTCTTGTTATTCCTGCATATCTCCGATGGAGATGCAAAGTGGACTGTCTACATATATGAACCTAAATGCAAGATGAGATATCTACCATCAATTCAGTGCAAGATGAGATATGTACCATCAATTCAGCGCAAAATGAGATTTTACCATCAATTCAGTGCAAGATGGAATATCCTCCCGTTTAAACTGCATTAAAAACTGAAAACGGAGGGAGCATTTGTATTCAAAATTTCAACTGCAAGGCAATTGTAAATTATAGTAGAGTCATCCCATAACTAACGCTTTAAATAAGGTTCGATACCCTTTTTTGCAGCTAGGCTCACATGAAGATAGCCCATTTTGCATCTCTACCGACGATATAAATGTACAGGTATGAAATACTAAAAGTTGTTGAGATTGGGATATATGTACATTTTGAGTGCAACCCTTATTGTTGCAGTGAAGGGAAGTTAATGGAGGAGCCCTGCTTTGTATATTTACCATGTGTACGGATTAGCTTTTACTCACGGTGTTGTAGAGATTGTGTTTGTAGACCACTTGTCCTATGGCTTTTATATTAGAAAATCCTTTTCTACCCTGAATTAGCTTTCACTAGGGTATTTTCTTCCCCGCCTCTCTCTCTCTCTCTCTCTCTTAGCTTCTCTCTCAATCTCTCTTTCTTTCTATGGCTGTATCGTTAATGGAGAAATTTCAGGTTTAATCAAGCATTTGTAGTGAAGTTCGCGTGACGTCAGAAGCGAGCCATGTACATTTACGAGGGCCAATACTTGATTTATGTCAAACGTCTATTCTATCCGGCTTGAAATAATAAACGTAACGTTGCTGCACGCAAAACATTTTGGTTTTGGAGTTTTCCCCTTTAAGGAGATTGGATAGTAAAATGTGATTAGATTCTAAAAATTCACATGTTTAACAACGCCTTTTTAATACGCGCAAGGTTTTATTGTTAGCCAGTCAGGTTAAATCGTGGTAGGTTGAGATAATACGGCTCATTTTTATAGGACGTTTATAATAAGCGTGAATTTAATAACAGCGTTTCTGGCGTCCAAGGATAAATCCGGCTGTATAAAATTTATGTCGTCAAGACGTAAATATTTGTAGCATGTTTTGTTTTAGAAATACAAATACGTAATTATTTTTTACATGTGGTTGGCTAAATTTGCAATAATGCTAAAACATTTTAAAGCCCTATAATGCTAGAAAACTTTAAGCACCTTTTTAGACTTAAGCCATTGCATAGGAGTGTAGGCATGTAAGTAAAACTCTTGTATCGAAGTAGGTAATCCAACAGTGGTTATGACTGCCAAAGATGCTAAACTTGATCCAGTAGATGTGTTTCTCTGTGTGTCGTTGTCTCTGTTAGTAAGTCAAATCGGAGATTTCCCCAACTACCTTGTTTTTCCTCCAGCGGCTAAGCTGCTGGGCTCAGTTTTGGGCGAGAGTCGTCTTCTCTGTCGTCTCCCATGATTACACCTCTATTAGTCTTGCTTAAGTTGGGATTGGTGCATGCCACCGTGAACTTGAGGTTGACTGGGCCTGTTTGCGATTAATTTCCTTTTTGGCAATGTCTCTTCTACTCAAGTCTAATTTCCCTGTGTGCATGTCAGTCTGTCTGTTTTTCATATTATATGCAGGATTTCCCTATAGACTTTCTTATCATTGCTGATAAGTTTGACTGTTTGCGCGTAAAATTTCTATACGCATATATGACACCATTATAACAAATTCTTGTATCAGCTCCCATAACAAATTTTCTGTATATGAATACGCGCTTACTAATGATTTCGCCATGTTTAAGCATAAATGCATATCTACTTTCATACGTTTGCTAATCAAGCCCGAAGTGTATTCCAGGGTTTCCATACAAATTTTCAAAGTTTGCCTATAAATTTGCTATCAATTGCACAGCAAATTCCAAATACGCCGTAACCAATGGAATTAACTTAGCAAACTGATATTAGTTTTTGCCCTTAATTTCCGTCCTGTGTGACAGACCGGGGCTGGGAAATTGTGTGAGGTTGTAAGACATGTGTGTATGTATAAAGGGAATTATTTTGTTTTATAGCTTTGCTTGTAAGCTGTCAAACTCGTTAATACACGCTACCCTACTTGGCTTTGCTCTTTATTCCCTTTAGTTTCGAGAATTAACGAGCTAATCAATAATTTATTGTTGCTTAACGCCAGCTTTAGAGTTTCAAACTATAGAACGGGATACTTTCCACTATACTATCGAGGAAATTTGATTAAATCTGGTTTGGTGGACTTGTGCATAAGCGTTCTTATTGGACACATGATTATTCGTCGGATTTTCTTCGTATTCGATATTATTTTTCAACGTTTTTCATAAGCATTTTTGCTATACTCGCGGTCTTCTTTCGTTACAAATTTTCTTTTTTAAAAACAAATTTTCCGGTATGTTTCTTTGTTTTACTACTACAAAAATGTTATAAAAAATTTACTGCAAATTTTGTAAGATTTAATTTTTTTTGGAAAACCCGAATAATAATTTTCATGAGACATGCTTAAGATGCTAGCACGTCTTTTGAAAATCTTTCATATATATTTTAAATTCAAACTTGGAAAAGTTTCCGGAACAGTAACATTTGTTTTCGAGGGAAAAATGATGTTTGCGCTCCCGGTTTAGTAGTTTGGTAATATATGTGTTCACACGCTGTTTCCTCCACCCGATTCAATATTGGATTTACCATTGCATATTCAATGCTTGTCTCTTCCTCCGCACTCGTCCGTCTTTTGTTTTATTATGAGCTCCGAACAACAACAGCTTTCACCCTAAAAGTTTTCCATATATCTCTCATCGCTAGCAACTCCTCCAAAGCAGGAAATATCTCTTCTTGTTTGCAACGCTCGTTGTTGCTGAACTCTCGTGCAGCTTGCAGCCAAGATGGAATTCACTTTTCCTATCCTTCAAGTATTTACACATTCCTCTGTAGTGCTTTCACTTTTGCGAAACCCACGAAAATGTTGAAACACTTGGGAGAGCATTCCATCATTCCCGATGCTTTTTACTTTGATGATTTAGCAAGAGCATCTACAGATATTTCAGTTTGATATACCTTTTTGAAATACAGTGGATTTGACGGCGTTGATAAATACACATTTTTGCAGTCAGTTTTAGCATTTTTAACTCTACTTCAACATTGTTACGATTACATATCAATTTTTTAAAATATGAATAGCAACAACGCAAATTTGACTACAATTTCAGCAATTGTTGCTAATTTGAGCACTTTTATTAACATTTTCAACAATTTTTTTAGAATGCGGTCATTTAACAATTTCTCTACATTTGTTTTCATAATTTCAATAATAAATGAGGTAAGGGTTCACTATTACACGCAGTTAGCTTTATTATAGGAACAACGTTTCGGACAACTGTCCTTCGTCAGGTTCGCAAGTAGATATTTGTTTTACAAATTTTATTATTGAGATTATTGAAAGGTTGTCCAAAACGAGTAGATATGTGCGTCGAGCTACCAAACAAAATAATTTTTTGAGAGCCGACAAATTTTTAAACAAACTTGCATTTCCCGTGACGCTTTGGAAATACCATTTTGATTTGAGCGTGGTTAATGCAAATTAGTATATATAAATTAGCCTAAACATTATGCAAATCGGCTTAAATATTATGCGAATTGCCATAAATATTGCTCAAATTATCATAAACCTTATGCAAATTAGCCTAAACCCTATGCAAATTAGCCTAAACCCTATGCAAATTAACCTAATTTTAATGCAAATTTCCTGAATTTGCATGCATGTGTGCCCTAATTGAATGAATACTTGTTAAAATGTTATGTAAATGTAACAAATTGTTATAAAAATGCATTGGAATTTACCTTGTACATATATTTTGTATATTTTATGCAATTTTACTCATAATTTTTACTTGATCTACATTATTTCTCAGCATTTGTAACCAAATCATGTAAATTTATTCCCGGGTTTGCTCTGAGCAAAATAAATGCAAATGTTAGAGTTTCTGGTTGTTTCTTCAAAATCTATAAGCAGCCTTTATTACAATTGAACATAGGATTTGTGAAAAATTTATGCAATATTTACAGTTTCTGCAACTTTGATCACCAAGTAAGCAAACATGATTAGAATCTGTAAAAAAATCTCAAAAGTTTATGCATTTAGCAACGCTCATAATGCAAATTTGCTCTAACTAAGTAAGATTCCAGCTTGTACCTAACTTTCTGAAAACACCCAAACCTGACAACATTATCCTAAAGCACGGTAATTTAGCAACGTTTCCAAAATCACACGTGTGAAAAATTTGAATTGCCCATTATTTTTGTTGCCGCTATATTTTGTCCCCGGCCACAAATTTCCCCGGCTTGTCATATCTATTTATTTGTGTGTGTATATATTTCCCCTCATTTTCCATAACAGCCGGCCTGGTTTACAGCGATAAAGACACCAACGAGAAGAGGAAGAGAAAAAAGAAGAAAGTTGTGTGTGAGCCCCCAAACGAGCATTTAATCTTGTGCATTCCGTCCACCGTCAAGTCGACCGACCTGGCAATTCCTCCTTGCCACAAATTCCCCTTTAATTATCCTCACGCTGGGCGTAAAGAGTCAAAACTCGTCAAGCTAAACTTGTCTCTCTCTTTTTTTCTCTTTCTCTCCCTCTCTCTCTCTCTCTTTCTCCTACTCTCCCTCTTCCTCTCCCTAGTGCAGTTGCCATTTAAGTAAATAGCAACTTGTAAAAAAATACGGCGGAAAAAGAGGAGCGAAAAGCTGAACTAAACTCACAGAAAATAAGAGAGAGAGAAAAAGAGTGAGTGCGAGCCCGGGAAAAGTTTATGACCATTGGAAAAAATTCTTCTTTTTTTTTTTTACTCTTGTTGCAGAATCCTCCTTTAGGCTTTATTATTTATATATGAAAAATCTATGTGCATATACATACGTATGCAATTTTCTTTATGGAATATATACATACACAATGTTTATACATACGTACATGTACATACATAATAAAAGAATACACACTTCAAAATTCTTGAGAATACACCCGTCTTTTTTTTTTGGTTTTATGCCTCCCTTTATATCCCTTTTGCTTTCAGCCGCCGTTGCTTTTTGCTCTTGGAAAGCAACCCCTGGAAAAACTTGCAATAGTAATGGGAAAAGGTTTTTTTTAGCAGTTGCAGCAGCAACAAGAGCAGCAACAACAACAACTAGAATTTCCTTTGCTTTCACTCACTTTCCCCCTTATTCTCTCTCTATTCTATATATAAATACACTCTTCCACTCTCCTCCATTTCCCTCTCATTGTCACTTGCACTTATTTTGCTGGCCTCAGGTCCAATCCGCATATATAAATTCCTTGTTTTCTTTGCAATTTTCCCTTTTAGTTCCTATTTTTGTTGAAAGCAAAAGGAAAAGTTGCGAAAATAAAATTTATATTTTTATAAAGTAGACACTACAGCATATTACAATTGCATTTGTCTCCGTGAAAATATTTATGAAGATTTTTTTAAAAGGAAATGTTTTTTATAAAAATAGTTTGAATTTTGTTAGAAAGGCATTGCTTTTGTAATGCTTTGGGATGGAAAATATTTGGGAGGAAAAAACAGGAAGAAACAAATTGCAGGGAAATACTAGGAGAGCTGGGAAAAAGCAGTAGAAAATAAAACTCTTCCATTGGGAAAAACAAAAAGACTTGTACATACATTATTCCTTTACTCGGACTAATATAAACTTAAAACCACAAATGGTAATGACGCTTTTGAGGCTCCCGTCGACGTTACACTTCAAAGACCACAGGACTACTGTGAGCAGCACGAGAACGTTATTAGGTCCTAAATGTATAAATGTGTGAAGGGAAAGCTTGAGATGCATTATTTATAAGAAGCTTTTCAGGAATTCTTATGTGAATTTTTTGAAACTTTCCTATTAAAATTTTCTAATTTTTTGTATTTAATTTGTATGTATTCGGAATTTATGCTGAATTAATTTTATATTTAATTAATTTTATTTTACATTCATTAGTATTTATTCATGATGTTGAATAACAAGATGCATTCCATACCTAAATTATATTTAATTTATTTTGAGCATATTTTGTAATTTTTAAATTCGTTTTGTATATTTCGTTATTTTGTATTTATTATCATTCTATTTTCCCGTTTATTTTGAAATTACATAGATACTTGGAATTAATTTGACATTTTTTGCTTGTATTAATTTTATTTTTAGCTGCTGTATCAATTTTTGCATACATTTTTGTATCAATTTTTGTATTTATTTTTGTATCAATCTTTGAATCAATCTTTGTATTTTTTTTGTATCAATTTTTGAATTTATTTTTTATCAATTTTTGTATTTATTTTTGTATTTATTTTTGTATCAATTTTTGAATTTATTTTTTATCAATTTTTGTATTTATTTTTGTATTTATTTTTGTATTTATTTTTGTATCAATTTTTGTATTTATTTTTGTATCAATTTTTGTATTTATTTTTCAATCAAATTTGTATTTATTTTTGTATCAACTTTTGTATTTATTTTTGTATCAATCTTTGTATTTATTTTTGAATCAATTTTGGTATTTATTTTTACATTAATTTTGTATTAATTTTTGTATCAATTTTGGTATTTATTTGTGTATTTATTTTTGTATCAATTTTGGTATTTATTTGTGTAATTATTTTTGTATCAATTGTGGTATTTTTTTGTATCAATTGTTGTATTTATTTTTGTATCAATTGTTGCATTTATTTTTGTATCAATTGTTGAATAATTTTTGTATTTATTTTTGTATTTATTTT
Organism: Lipothrix lubbocki; assembly: GCA_034696945.1. Lineage (NCBI taxonomy): Eukaryota > Metazoa > Arthropoda > Collembola > Symphypleona > Sminthuridae > Lipothrix > Lipothrix lubbocki. The sequence goes on from JAQGAK010002504.1 coordinate 18,818, forward strand.
TCTATTAATTTTTGCATTAATCGTTGTATTCATTTTTGTATCAATTTTTGTATTAATTTTTGCATTAATCGTTGTATTCATTTTTGTATCAATTTTTGTATTAATTTGTGTATTAAGTTTGGCGTTAATTTTTGTATTCAATTTTGTATTTATTTCGCATTTATTTTTGTATTTTCGGCCGTAATTATGCATTCTTTATTTTGTACTTACTTTTTATTTTGTTTTTTGTGTATTTCTATTTGTTTTAAAATTGGGGACGGTATTTAAAAAATCAGAGGGCTAATCGTGCAAAATAGCAAAGTAGTTTTTGAAATTGCGGTGATAAAGATTTCTGCAAAAAAATTCCTAGAAGTTAATTAAGTATAAATAATTACAGCGGGTAAAAAAGCGCACAAAAAGAGGGAAGAAACAAAGCAAAAGTTGCATTTAATTCCCCGCAGCAAGAGTGTTATTGCAGAAGGGAGAAATGATGAAAGACAGCAGGGAGGCTAATAGGCGGAGCACGTGTTAAATTCCCATTTGGACCTAAATGTATCTTTTTTTCTAGCAGGGTTGGGGAGCGAGGAAAATGCGGAGGTTGCTGCTGCTGCTGAGAAAAATGACGGGAGAAGGAAGACTGACAGCCGGAGTAGTGGCAAAGTGAAGAAAGGACTTCGGCAGAAACTGGGAAGGAGTCTGAGTCGTCATCATCATCATCAAGAAGGAGAAGATGAGGAGCAGCGAGTGAAGCCAAGAAGAGCATCCCAAGATTATGAGAAGGGGAAAGAAAACAACAAGAGCGGAAGTTTAGTGGAGCTGAGAAATTCCTCGGAAGAGGAGCTCACGTCCATTAATAATCATCTTCCCACCAGCCCTCCCACCACTTCAGTCACCATGACGCTCCCCCGGAACAATGCTAATCAGCAATACCGCCAGAGCATCAGCGACTGCGAAAGTAGCTTATTAAGCCACAAGGAGGGCGAGTATGACGGGCCTTTCGTCGGAAGGGCCGTCGCCCTTGTGGATTGCGTTCCGTCTCCGTATGACAGACATGCCTTGCGTTATAAGGTAATCTTTTATTTATTTTGTATTTATTTTGTATTTATTTTGTATTTATTTTGTATTTATTTTGTATTTATTTTGTATTTATT